>APFE030559219.1:0-23701 GCA_000404065.3 Pinus taeda
TTCTCCTTAAAGATATTCATAGCATTGCATTGGTTGGAAACACTATAACTAATGGAAATATGTTATAGGTTTTTATTATTAATCATGCATCATCCATAACAATTTATAGGAAATATGCCAATTTTCAGCTTCTTCGATGTGCTAAAAATCCGAGACTAGATTTGCATCTGCATTCATTATCTTACAATGCTTCATCAAAGTGCATCAATCTCTAAAGGAGATGGTGGTATCACTAGATTGGCAGAGATGGAAGGATTCTCATATTGGGGATGGTCCCCGAATTGAGAAAATTATTATTGGTAGTTCCTCAGAAGATTTATGGAGGAGGGTGGAGGATATTGTTACCTTCATCACATCTATTATTTCCACCCTCCACATATCTGATAATGATCATCCATGCTCAAGAAATGTGTTTGAGTGCATGGATCAAATGAGAGAGACGTTTCATGGAATAATGGAAAATGTAAACTCTAGAATTGATAAGAACAGTATAAATGAGGTGTGGGATCTTAGCCTCACAAGGTAGAAAATGTATCACAACCCTCTTCATTCAATTACATTCATATTCAACCCTAAATGGTTTCACAAGAAACCATCTTTAGATATGGAGGTGATGCAAATTAGAACACATCAACCATTCTAGAAAATGAGCCTAAAAATCTAGATTATTAGTTTTTTTTTGCATTTTGCATAGAATTTGTTAGAAGTATATTTTGAGATATTCTTATAGTTATAAGAATACATGTAATTGTTAGTACTACAAAACTCTTATTCTTATAAATGCTTCCCTATTTTCTAGCATCACTGATCGACCAATTTTTTGGTTCTACTTTCAATGTAATAGCAAAGGAAATATTTTACTCTTCTCCTTTACTAATCCACTATGGCTAAATGTGATCATTACAATTTCACCTATGTAAAAAATGAATGTTGATGATGAATGATTTGTTTTATGTTTTTCATATTTTTATTTTTTCTCTCTCTCCTTGTTTCTTGAATGTGAAACCTCCAGACTTCATTTCTAGTCATGTTTTCATTTCTCATTTCATTTATTGTTCCTGGTTTCAATGAAGAATTTATGGGACTTGTAAAGGTTTCAGCAATAGAGCACTGATTAATCTATATAAGAGAGCCATCATTAATGGAATAGCTGAAAACAAAATATTCTTGGCCGTTGGAGCATTCAAAGTGGAGATTCTTGTGAGAAGCATCCTGCATCACCCTTAATTGATTTCATTTTAGATCCGTTGGTTGATGGCCCTACAATTAATGGTGGAATCTTAACAGATTTAGTTAAATTATGGAATAATTTTTCACTGAGTCAATGGAAACAATTTATTGAATGTGATTCTAAACAATTGCCATTTTTACATTCCATATATAATTAATCAGATTATGTGTGCATGTAGGAAGGCGAAACAAATCCTAGAACTACATGTCAAGAAAAGAGATACGTATGGTCAATACTCCAACAAAAGGAAACATCAGTATACTATTGGGTTATTAAAAAAGTCTACATGTTTTCACAACCATCTATGATGTGGCAATTTCATGGAAGAACGGGTGGAAATTTTGTGAGTATCTAGACAAAAATAAGATCATGAATGCCAAGGATGCCTTCTTTATAGATTGTATTTTGCATTAATGTAATAGGATTTGTGTAATAAAACTTAGAACAACCATATGATTTTTTCATCCACAGTTATTTGGTTTTAGGATTTCTTAGCCATCTTGCAAGAATTGGCTAGGTGCTAGTGGTTTCAAGCTTAAAACCATGGAAACATTACAATCCACAATATCTATAATCACAATGCCAGTGGTTTCAATTTTGAATAAGTATATAAGTGAAGTTAAGATTCCACTTTCATCCATATGTTTTTTTCGAGTGTTGGCGATAAATTTTGTGCAAGTCTTATGCATGAATCGCCTAGACATAAAGGCCTGGATACCTTTCAGTTTATTTTCTTCATGAGTAACTATATTATTTGATAAAAATGATTGTACCTTCAAGAAGATAATAAGAAATTTTTTCCACTAAAGCACCAAATTCTTGTTGTGGTTGGTGTTAATAACCCTCTCAATTCTTGCCAATAATGAGAGGGATTGTGTTGGTTTGAAGCCTTGGTGGAATGCTTGTTTTAGTCGATCCAAAGGTTGTCATCCTACATACCTATTTTCCCATAACCAATCACGTTCCATTATAGATATTTCATTTACCAACAAATAACTTATTGAGATCAATAGACAACTAGAACAAATTCCTTTAATATTCTTCATACAAATTCATAATTCTTACAATCCAGAACATACTCAGTTATCACTCATTTTGTTTATGACTTCCTCCCAACATGGCACCCTACATTGTCCCAAACAAGTTTCTCATACAATTTGTTCCTCTCTTTGGTGCCAAAGGTGCGTTTGTTGGGCCAAATTTTATAACCAAATATTAATAATGTCCTTAATTATTTATAAAAGTCATATTATATATGTATTCTTCTCGTGAGACTAGCCATCAAGATTCATTCAGAAGTGAATAATAGTTTGAAAAACAATTAGTACCTCTATTGAACATGACACAAATTTTTTGATGTCTTATGGTAATATGTAGGTCCTTTGTCACATGGGTCGTGTTCATAAAGCTCATAGGAAAACATCGACTATTAATTCTTGTAATCATTCCTCTTTTTTTATTATCTCTACTACTATCATTTCTAATTTTTGTTATTTATTGTTTGTTCCTTTTATTTCACTGGCACATAAGGATTTCCTACAGGTGCACAAAGGTTGGAGCATGTGTGCGCGCAAGTGGGTTTTAGGGTCCATATTTCAAATCTGGGCTCTGAAATCACATGCGGGAACCCATTGTGGGATTCGTCAATTTGAATAAGTTTCCACAATAAATTTCACAACATATACAAAAAACAACATATTTGTCACAACATATCAAAGCATGTAAATTTCCACAACATATTAAAAGCATGTAAAATAAATTTGGTTTATGACAATTTACATAAACAACAACAATAAGAATATTTGGTTACATTAGCTCAGTTGCGGTGCCCCTGTTGGAACCGCCGAAATGAATATGCCACCATGCCAACTAGGAAAGTCTATCCAAAATTCTAACCTAGGGAACCTCCTAGCCCAAGTTCAAACCGCAGCCATAGTGTGTCTAATATCATTGTGCCAATACCAATATCCACCTCTTAGCAACAACATAAACCTCTACACTCCCAAGTCCTAAAACCCAAAAATCAACTTGAGGTGCCCCCAAAAACAAATCAACCCAAATTTCCTGTTAAGAGTTCCCTCTCTCCCAAACATCCAACACTTATCCCCCACCCTCCTCCATTTTTTTCGCACTTATGTCCTCCTCCTCCCCCCTCTCGGAATCAATGCAACCAACCCCCATTCCTTACCTTGAGCCATTCCCACCTATCTTCTTATCCAAAATTAAATTTGAGGAAGATAATATTGTTAGGGTATATAAATAATAATAATAATAATAACAATAACAATATCCCTTTACTGTGAGTCAATCATATGAATTCCTAAAAATCCTATTAATTTAAATATTAAATAATCATGTTAAAATATCATTTATTAATTATAAGTCAAGTTTAAAGTTTAATCAATCGCTAATCAAGATTAACTATTAATCAAGCTTAATACTAATCATAACTTATGCATTAATGACCATTTATTAATCGTCTAACATAATAGGTTATAGAAAACTAGTGTATTTATACAAGGTGTGGGTATGTAGCTAAGATACACATACCTCATACATATACTAATATTTCTGATAAGAATCAAGCACAGAAGTCAATCACTCGGCAAGTAGGTTAACAACCTAATATAAGCTAATAGGATCAGGAAGTGGGCATTACATCTTTGAAAATTCTAAGGAATTTATGGCATCAATTGAAAAGCAATATGATACACCTATGAAATGCTTAAGATTAGACAATGGAGGAGAATACATAGACAAGGATTTGAAAAGTATTTTTTGAATATCAATATATTTGGGCAAAAATGTATAACTTAGAAACCTAGTGAAAATGGAATTATTGAAAGAAAGAATCAAACTTTCAAAAAATGGTGTATTGTTTGCTTCAAGCCAATTGTTTGTAAACTAAATTTTATAGAAGTTGTGTGTTGCTCAGCCTATTTTTTAAATTTGATTCTGACTAAAGTTGTATTGTAAAAGAAATCCATTAGACAAACATGTTGTAAAATTTGGATGCATAGCATGGGATCACATTCTAGATGATAGAAGGAAGAAATTGGATGCAAATAGTCATGCTTGTATCATGATGGGCTACTCTTGTAAGTAAAATGCCTACATGTTTGACCTTATTAAACATGATATTATTTGTTGAAGAGAAGTTCTCTTTTATGAGAAAACATCAGGTATCACTATGTTGAATTCTTCTTCTAGCTTGTTCAATAGTGATCCTATGAAAATTCTAGGGAGTTCTATATTCACCACCTACTTTGCAAGATCGTTGACTAGTTAGTTGACTTCTTTTCTTGAATCAAACTACAATCAACCTTCTCTAGTAGGATTGATCAAAATATTTGGGACCATTTTTCAATGTAGTAATGGTGATATTAGTACATGAAATCCTTCAACAAAGGGGGTTTGTCTTCTTATATTTTTGACCAAGACAACTAAAGCTATGGAAACCAATGTGAGAGATAACAATGACTCAAGAAAAAATAGAGGTAATAAGTAACATGTTAGTGTTTCTCTAATGGCATATGTGCTAGAGGCATGTTATCCAAAGACATATATAGATGCACATGATTGACTTAGATGGGAGAATGCAATGGTTGATGAGTAACTTTCCTTGATGAAGAATAACATATGGTATTAGTTCTTTGACTAAAAGGAAAGAATATATTGAAATGTCAATGGTACTACAAGACCAATTTATATCTAAAGACATTATTGAAATACATAAATCTGATTTGATAACTAATGGGTTTTCTCAACAAGAAGGAATTGAATACATTAAGACCATTGCCCTAGTTGCAAAGATGAGATCTTAGCCATCTAATTCATTCACTTATTTGTTAATTTGAATGGGAGTTACATCATATGGATGTAAAAAGTGCTTTTATACATGGTGATCCCACTAAGGATATTCTTATGAAACAACCCCTTGCTTTTGAGAAGGAAGGTAGTCTTGTATGCTAACTAAAGAAATCCTTTTATGGTTGAAATAGGACCCTAGAGCATGGTGTGAGAATATTGCCTACTTTTTCTTCCATCTCAATTTCAAATGTTGTGAATCAAATCATAGCATCAATGTATTACATGTAAATTATGAAAGTGGATTGTTGCATTGTATGTAGATGATCTAGCCATTTAACTTGAAGCAATGATAATTTAACTTTGGGTTTGCAAAAATAGTTAGCATAGATGTTTGAGATTACCATCCTTGGTCCGTTGTGTTTCTTTTTGGGCATCCACATTCTGTGAATTGATGATCATGTCTTTATTTCTCAACCTAAATATGTGTTGAATATTTTACAAAAGTTTAGGATGGAACATTATAAACCCTATGCTACACCTTATCAAACAAGAACGAAGCTAACCAATGACTATTATCTCTAATAGCCAATGCTACACTCTATCAATAACTTGTCAATATTCTTATCTGTTTAACTCATAATTGACCTGATATTTTCTTTGTTTTTAGTGTTGTTTCTTTATTTATGCAAGATGCTTTTGAGAATGTTGTCTTAAAGCCACAAAGATAATTCTTCATTGTATCAAGGGAAGCTACCTCTTGGTATAAATCATTTTAGTGACAAAATTGAATTAGTTAGTTACCTACATTACTCAAATTTGGATCGATTGTAAGGTGAAAATTGACTCGGTGAAAGAGTCAAAGTTACTTAGTCTATAGTGGTGGTTTTGGGCATATGGTTTTAGTTTCCCATAGTTTTGTTCCCATGGATTACATGTAATGAAGCATTTAAAAGGTTTGGAAATACTTCACTGTAAGGGCGTGAGGGATGTGAGCAGTGAAGGCTCACTTGGCCAGGTTGGGCAGGTTTTTCCAAGGGACAAAAGTAGGATATTTTGGTAGTTGGTCCTTCCATAAATTGTGGTTCTCCATGATAAACATTATGTGTTTATTATTGGTGTTTTGTTGTTGGTAAATTTAAATTTCTCTTTGGTAATTATTTTAACAACTAGTATCAAATCTGAATGGTTTATTTGGCCTAGTGAATATTAGTAAAAAATCCTAAGTTTGAGGGCATGAGATATGTTCTAAGATTATGACCATGAGGCTTGGTAGATGAGGGTTATGAGGTGTATATTGATGAGGATAAATTCCATGAATTAACCTTGAGTTTTATGTTGGCACCCTAAAGGAAACTGGTAGCAACTCAAGAAAGATAGATGAAGGGGATACAAAAAAGTTCATGTTACAATCTATATTGGACTATGCAGGCCAATAGGGAGAACAATTGTGGTAGATTCTTTGAGGGAATTGAGTGGAACAACAAGAACCATGTATATGTGCAAGGAGGCATACAAGAAAACCCACACCAAGCCTTCAACTAAGATTACATTTATGTTAAGGATGAACACAAAGTGCTTGATGAAATGCTTTAATGAGATGAATTATCATGGTTTGTTTGCTTCAGATTGTATATTTTCAATGGTGAAATGGGTGACCTATGGAAGATAGAGAGGCTAGTTGTGTATTGTAAAACAAACAACAACCAAAAGAATATATTGTAATGGAGTTGAAACATTTTACACGTAAATGGGAATACAACTATAAGACCTAGTAAGGCATGCGTACCATTGGGGAATTACCCATAAAGTATGGAGTTAGACCTATGTGATAAGTGGGAACGTTGAATTATTGTATACCCTAGATATAACCTTTGAGGGGGGTAGGACTTGGAGGTGAGCGATGCCATCTCACTTTGCTGGTTCAGTAGGATTTGGTCAAGGGAAGCCCAAGTCAAGTTTTAATAGGGGTTTGTTAGGTAAAACTTGACTCAATAAAAGAGTTAAAGTTACTCAATCTATAGTGATGGTTTTTGACACATGTTTTTAGTTTCCCATGGTTTTGTGCTTATGGATTGCATGTAATGAAGCCTTTAGAAGGCTTGGAAATACTCCATTGTAAGGGTTCCATGGATGTGAGCAGTGAAGGATCACTTGGTTAGCTTGGGATAAACCAACGACAATAATAGAATATTTTGTTAGATAAGTTTTCCCTGGATTGAGTTTTTCCTGGATAAACATTGTACGTTTATGATCTGTGTTTTGTTGTTATATTTATTTTCAATGATTTTTTTAACATGGATATGGTGACAACAAAAATTCTACATATGGATTTGTCTTTTCACTTGGATCCAACCATGGTTTGGTCTTGCAAAAGAAGAACGTGGTATATTTTTGAACTACAGAAGCATAATATTATGGAGCTACATGTTGGCACGAAGGTAGTATGTATTAAACATCTCATGGAAACAAATGGTTTCCCAGTTGAGACTTAATATGGTATCTTGTGAAAATAAAAGCACAATACAAGTTGAAAATCCTCCTATGGAACATAACAATGAAGCATGTGGAGCTTTAGCCTAATTATTTAAAACAAGTAGTACAATACAATGTTACAATTCTTGTTTATAGTAGGAAAAACAATCAGGTTGTTGATATCTTTATGAAGCCTCTCTCAAAAGATAAGTTTGTGAAACTTTGGGCTATGTGTGGGCTTTAGAAAGCTACAATTACGGGGAGGTGTACAAAAGTAATTTCACCTCTTGAATCTCCAAATTATTATACTAATAGGGAGGTGCCGAAACAACATGTTATGCAAATTCATCACATATTTGGATCTTCTATAGATAGTTGACATTCAATAATCGACTAGGAGAGCCAACTAAGTAGTTGATTGAATGGTTAACTAAAGGACTGACTAGATGGTCAAATACACATTTGATTGGTTATGTAATTAGAATAAAGTAGTTGACTAGTGCATAGTACAAGGTAGAAATTAAATATTTTATTATGCATCCTCACTAATTTATGTAGATATCATCTTCCTCACTTCAAGGAAGATAGTTGAATTTCGATAATCGACTAAGAGATCCAACTAAGTAGTTGATTGAGTGGTTAGATAAGGGACTGACTAGATGGTCAAATAGGAATTTGATTGGTTATGTAATTAGAATAAGGTAGTTTATTGGTGCATAATACAAAGTAGAAATTAAATATTCTATTATGCATCCTCACTAATTTATGTAGATATAATCTTCCTCACTTCAAGGAAGCTAGTTTTACCTCTATACAATAGAAGATGGACTCATGGATTGGTCTATATATGTGTGAAGTGTGAATAATGTTATCTAATATATGTGTTGTATACGGAAATATTTTAGTTTCTTAAACTGCAATGTATTTTGAGCTATGCTTGAGTACTTAAGTGTTTCAATGGTGTCTTTGAACACCATCTCTCTCTTGGAATACCATCTCTATATTATACTTAATCCTTTGATTTTTCAAAATAATATAAATAGTTCACTAGCTAAATAGATGTTATAGATTGTAAGCCCAAGGGGTAGGCTCAACTGGTATTTATTAATGTTTTCGGGAATTTGGGTAGCTTTATGTTAGCATGTGCCTAGTACAAATCCCCTTAAATAAGGTGCACTATGTTGGTTTTAACATTTTATAATTAATTTTTGCAAACGTATCCTTAATAAAAGCTAAAAAGATGCAATGGAACACACACACACATTTTACCTTGGAAACCCAAAATAAAAATAAAAAAAACCAAAAATATTTTTTAGTATATTATATATTTACAATGTTACAATACAATATGTATATCCCATGACACCCATAAAACCCCAATCCATTAATCCTTGATTAGAAAAAAATTGTAGTTCCTTAACTAGAATTACAAAACCATGGGAAATGTCAAAAGTAGATGCAAAAAATTGCCCTTATTTTCAAGGGATCTACCCCCCTGCAACCCCCCAGAGTGAGGAGCGTTTCCCCCCTTGTGACACCCAACATATAAATCATGCGTGGAGCTAATCATGTAAATAATATCATATAAAAAATATTCTCCCACTTGTTTTCTCTATATACAAGAGGTCACAAGAGTACATGAACAATAATCCAAGGCACTAATGCCCATTATTTCTCTACACCAAGAGAACTTCTCAGTGCTCACCTAATTTTTTAATGAATTTGCAATAGTCTTTAAGGTGTTCACCTTCATCAGAAACACGTTCTTGTCATTAACCATGTCTCTCACAAAGTGATATTAAAAATAAATATGCTTTGTCTTAGAATGAAAAGCTAGGTTCTTTATTAGGGAGATTGCACTTTGATTGTCATCATTTATCCTTATAGCCTGTTGTAGCAACCCAATACCTAAACATAAATTTTGTAACCATATTTCATCCTTGTTTTCATAAGTGGTTTCCATATATTCAACTTCTATATTCAAGAGTACCACTACAGACAATCTCTTGATCATTAAACACACACCCACTTGAAAATATTGTACTATATAGACCTCTTGCCCAATCTACATCAACAAAGTCATGTATGTCAAACACTTTGTCCAATCCTAGTCTTCCTTGGTAGAATAATCCATGACATGTAGTCTCACACAAATACATAAAAAAACTTCTTTACTGTTGCCTAATGCTCCTTTCCTAATTTTAACATATACCTTAATACTCCCATTACATGTGCAATGTCCAATTTAGTACAAAATATTACATACATCAAAATGCCAACTGCACTAGCATATAGAACATATGATATGTCATCTTCCTCTTCATATGTCTTGGGACACTAATATGTTTATAACATTACACTTATATGAATATGGACCTTTATTAGTTTACCTTCCTGAATATTAAAACTTTGTAATATTGTCTCGACATAGTTCCTTTGATTTAACCAGAGTTTCTTGTTTTCCCACTCTTTTTTAATTTCCATTCCCAAAATGATATTTGCAACACAAAGATCTGCCATATCAAATTTAGAGGACAACTAAGTTTTCAAAACCTGGACAATTTCCTTGTTGTTTCCAATTATCAACATATCATCTAGATACAAGACTAAATAAATAAGATGATAACCAACTAATTTAAAATAGTACAGTGATTCACTTTTCTCCTTATGAAGCAATGTCCAAATATATAAGTATCAATTTTTTTTGTACCACTTCCCTGGTGATTGTTTTAACCCATATAGGGACTTTTCTAGTGTGCATACCAATTCTTTCTTTCCATTCATTGCAAAGTATTTTTTCTATTTCATGTAGATTTATTCTTCCAAATCCCAATGTGGGAATGTGGTCTTCACGTCCCATTTTTCTACTTCAAATTCAAAATCAATAACAATAGATAAAAGATATCTAATAGAAGTTAACTTGGAAATGGGATAAAAATATCACTAAAGTCAATTACCTCTATTTAGGAATAATATTTTGATACTAATTGAGCTTTGTATTTCTCCACTTTGCCTTTTGCATTCAACTTCTTCTTAAAATACCCATTTGCTACAAATGGGTTTTCTTCTAGCTTGAAAATCCATTAGATCCAAAGCCCCATTCTTTTATGGGACTATCATTTCTTCAACCATGGCCTTTCCCCTAAGTTGTCCATCCTCTGAATCCATTTCCTCTCTAATATTTTTGGGATTATCATCAGTAATATAAAAACAAAATTAGAATGGAAATCATGTGGAGTATACCTTTCTGGTTTCTTTTCTCCTGTATTGATCTCCTTAATATTGAAGTATGTGGTTCTTATTCTTCTGATTACTGTTCTTGTCAAGTCTTATTCATCATCCTTCAATTCAAACTCTATCTTCTCTGGTTCTTTCTCACTTGGTATGACTTCCCGTTTGAAAACATCTTTGATTTCTTTAAATACCACATGTTGACTAAACACAACCTTCTTAATTTCTAGGTTCCAAAGTTTATAACCTTTTAGACCATCTTTATATCCAATAAAGGTACTATTTTTAGCTTTATTATCTAACTTACTCTCAATTTCCTTTGGAATGTGTACATAAGCATCCTATTAAAATACCTTGAGATGTTTAAGAGAGGGTTTCTTACCAGTCCATAAAACATGTGGAGTTTGTCATCCAATGTTAATGAGGGTGATCGATTTACCAAGTAACATTCAATATCCACTACATATGCCAAAAATTCATGTGCTAATCTAACACCACTAAGCATTCTCCTTGTTTTTTTCCATGAATGTCCTATTTATATGTTTTGCAACTCCATTATACTAAGGTCTATATGGAGTAGTCTTCTACCTTGCTATATTGCACTTATTACAAAATACTAGTTTTTGATGTATATTGATGGACATGGTAGCATCAGAGATGTGTTCTAGTCTCAGATGATGCTAAGAGGTTGAGGAACACAAGATATGCACAAACAGAAAAGGTTTCTTGAGATAAGCTTGGGAAACACCTTAATTAAATTAATTTTCCATAATTAAAATATTTCCTAAGTCTAACTTAAGAAAAGTGGTAAATTACAGTTAATTAATTAAGGATGTTCGAGAGTTATCTAGAGACTTCTATTGATGAAGTCTGACTGATCTTAGCCGTCAATGGAGATTAAATCATGGCCATTGAGACTCTAAAGAGATATTATAAGAGCAGGATGAAGGGCTTGGAGAAGGCATCAAAGTGATTATTATGAGCAAGGAAGATCGAGCTACCTAGTTTGCATTTTTCAATGAGGGCATAGTATGAGCCAGGGAAATAGCATCGAAGGAGGGAGCATCAAAGATTTGAGAGTTGAGACATGGAAGAGACATTCCCAATATTTTTCCAGTGTCAGAGTGGTAGGAAAAGGGAGGTCGAATACATCTACAGAGGAGGTCATACAAGCTGTACGAATAGCAAAAAAACCCAGTGCAAGTTTCCAGAAGATCCATATATCAGTAGCTAAAGACCAAATCTATTTCTAGAAGGAAAAGTGAGTAGTTTCCATTGACAGAGGGAGGCAGGAATACTCAGTTAGATCCAATTTTCAATCAGTGTGAGTAGAACTAGTGCCACTAGTGCGTATTCTAAGCAAAGGTGCGAGTAGCTAGCGAGGAGTGTGAGTGGATTGATAGAGTTCGAGTTGGTTTGCAAAGGAGATTTGAGATCTCTGGTGTATTTTTCCAGTTGTGATCCATATTTGCTGGAGGATTTCTAGTTGGGCATCTAGTTGTATAATTCTCAAATTGTTGCATAATAAAATAAACCCTCATCTGCTGTAGTGTTTTTTCCTTTTGGGTTTTTTCAAGGATGTTTAGTCCAAAAACATTGGTGTTAATTTGTATTTCGTGTGTGCATCTATTTCTCAATTCCAATTTGTTTTTCCATTGTGTTTTTACTGTGAATAATTCATCATTGATTTAATTGTTTTTTGTCGTAAACAAATAAATTGTTGACAAGTTAGAAAATTAAACTCCACTTGGTGAATTTGTGGAAATTTCACATGGTACCAGAGCATTATTGATTAGGTCAAAGGCTTAAGAACGAGGGAGGTTAAATTGTACAATTTCAAAGGGAGACATGAGTAAAATATATTTAACTTTATGCAGTCCATACAGGCAATGTGTATTGCTAGGGCAAGAAAATCAATTTCTAGTTCAAAGTGAATTAAAAGTTTGATTTTCCTTAGAAGTAGTAGTAGTAGGTAGTGGATTTGTTGGAGAGAGGGTTCTAGTGAGAAGATCAGTGAATTTAAAGAGTAGATGTGGGAATAGATATTTGTAGCAAGGGTTTAAAGTTGCAAATCTATGCAAGGCAAGTAGAGAAAATCACACAAAAGAATTATACCTAGGACTTCTCCAATCTATTTGATGTTCTTAGATTTTCTAGTATGGCCAAAAAGAGAATTAAGATTTAAGAGGCTACAGATTTGTCTTCCATATTGGAGGATGAATTCACTCAGATATCTTGCCTCTCTACCTCAACTTCACAGGGTGTCTGGTATATAGACAGTGGAGCGTCAGCTCATATGACAAGATTTAGGGACTAGTTTGTTGGCATTATGGGATTGTTGGCATTATGGTTCTGGTATGATGTTTCAGATGTTGTACTTGATGGCAACACCCATGGCATGGCTCTCATTTTGATAAAAATAAAGAAGTACGCAGGAGAACAGTTCAGGAGGTGCGTACCTGCAGGCATGCCATGCAGGGACCGCGTCCTAATACGCGGATTACCCATCCACGAGGTGCGTACCCCAGTGCACACATTCCAAGGCAGTTAAGTGCCCACACGTGGGGTTTTTCATGGTATTTAGCCAACAATATTGGGTTATCATGGTTTTGGTCCGTGGTATTGTTTATTTTATTACTTTTATTGAGCCCCATGATCCTTGATTTGAGGAAGAACTAGCCTATATAAAGCAAAGGAGATCATTTGGCTTGAGCATCTTTTGAGTGATTGAATATCTTAAGATCTGATTTATTGGGTTCTCGGTTTTTAAAAGATTGATCTATAAAGGAGAAGTTAGAAGCGAATCTGCAAAGGGTGATCTCTTGAGCACAAGTTCAGATCTGAGCGTCTGAGGTTATTTCAGCCCTAGTCCAAGGTACGCAGAGGCGCCGAAGGTTCAGTGTGTGGGTACGTAGAGGCGCCGAAGGTTCAATGCGTGGGTACGTAGAGGCACCGAAGGTTCTATGCGTGGCTACACAGAGGCGCCGAAGGATCTGTGCGTGGGTACGCAGAGGCGCCAAAGGATCAGTGCGTAGGTACGCAGGGCGACAGTGGTTCAGGTGCGTGCCCTCTGTAGCAGCACGCGGTTCGATTACTCTTTTGGGTGCGTACCTACTGTGAAAGTACGCGGCGCGATTATTATTTTGAGTGCGTATCTCCTGGGAAGTACGCGGCGCAATAGTGCCTTTGGGTGTGTACTGTACGCAGATCAGTGAAAGGAGCAGTGTGTGGCCACGCTGTCCAGCAGAAGGAGCTCTGCGGGTATACGCAGAGAGGCAGAAGGAGAAGTGCGTAGCAACGCAGGCCAGTAAAAAGAAAAACCGCATATCTGTGTTAAGATCTTCTGTTGGTTGGATTTTTCTGTTGATAGGTGTTCTGGGTTCTGTTCTGTTATTGTTGATCTGGTTTTACAGCTGACTATATAATTTACATATACTTGATGATAATTTGATGTATATGGATCCAGTTTGAAAATTTATGAAAAGTGGTCCTTGAAAAGAAGTAGGGGTTGTAGCTCCCTTCCAGGAGAGACCTGAAAACGAGAGAGAGAGTTGTAGCTCTCTGCAGGTTGCAGCCTGCGTACTGGAAGGACTGCACCAGTACAAGACCATTGTAAAGGAGTTTCTAATTTGAAAGAAGATAGAGACATATTGCAGCAGGTGGTTTTCACCCACATTGGGTTTCCACCTTATATCTGGTGTTCTTTGATGTGACTGTCTGATTTTCTTGTTCATGCTCATTATTTATGGTATTGGTATGCAAAAATAATTCAAAGTATAAATAAGAAAGGTTTGGAAAAAGAATTAGATAAGACTGATTCACCCCCCCCTCTCAGTATTATTTTCAACATAGTTCTCCATATAAAGAGAGAAGGTTATGCACATTCAGAGCCAGATGGGAAACAAGAGTAAATGTACTCCAGTTTGGAGAGGTACCATCAAGATTTAGAGGGAGGCAGGAGCAAGCATCGATGTTACAGATCTGTTGTGTGTGTCTAGATTAGGTATGAACCTAATTTTGTTGTCAAAACTATAGGATAAGCGATATGATGTTTACTTCGTAGGGAAGAAGGTGTTCATCAAACACAAAAACTAGAAGAAGGTGAAGCATATTTGAGTTCGTAGAAAAAATTTGTATAAGTTGCATCTCAATTCTCCGAAAGCACTAGTTAGCAACAACAACAATGATAAAAGTAGTAGTGGGAGAGACCTGGATGAACTATGGCATAAGAAAATTTGTCATCTACACCATGGAGCACTTAGGATGCTCAAGGAGACAGTGACAGGTGTTCCACAATTAATCATGGAACACGATGATCTGTGCAGGGCATGTGTAGTTGGGAAATATGTTATGGAAACATTCTCAAGAAGTTACAGTAGATCAGCCAGTGTGTTGCAACGTATACACTCAAACATTTGTGGTCCTATGTCCAGATGTTGATGGTGTTGGACCCGCCAACATTCAGTGGATCTCCCCAGTAAGAAGTCCCAACTTGACTTCAGACTGTTTGGAGTAGGAGTCCCAGTAGTGAGTGGTAGTGTAATGCCTTGACAACGGTAGCGTGCAGAGATAAGTATGATAATTTTGGGTCGAAGGAAGTGTGTGACCTTGAAATGAGTCAAGTGAGATGCATGGGGGTTCTAACACATGGAGGGGAAAAGGAAGTGTGCCCCTTAGAAGCCTGTAATAGTACGTAACTTGAAAGGAACACATGAGCGGAATGACATCATAAGATGAAATGCAGAATAGTCCACAAACCAAAGGAACGGGCTAATCCAACAACACGCATTCAACAAGATTCATAAAATTGCATACAAATTAGTTCATAAGAAAAAGCGTAAGCTAAACAACATACATTGCTAAAGAAATAAAAATATTCCAACTACAATAACAACATATTCATGAAAGCGTGTTGGATCTATTATTTATTATAAGTGA
Organism: Pinus taeda; assembly: GCA_000404065.3. NCBI lineage: Eukaryota > Viridiplantae > Streptophyta > Pinopsida > Pinales > Pinaceae > Pinus > Pinus taeda. The sequence continues at coordinate 15,683 of APFE030559219.1, forward strand.
AAGTTATATCCATCCATACATACACCATTGACAACCACTAGCTCGAATAGTGGAACATTACAGTCAATAACACTTTCTCCTCCAAAGAAGTATTCCTGCTCTACATTATGGAGAAGCCAAGGCTTGTCACAATACTCCCAAGCCTTCTCTAAGCCTAAGCGTAGCAAAAATCTTAGCTCCCGAAATCTCGTTCTATGATTTATGAGGTTCTATTTATAACAAAGGGTGGGGTGAACGTTGACATTCCCCTTTGTGACTATTGTAATACCCTCATGACTCTTCAACTTCTTTACAAATAACTCATTACATTACATAGTGATTTTTCATGTTCCACTAATGACACTTGGAATTTCACTTACAACATATTTACAAATAATATACATTTTCTATATGTACCCATGTGAGGCAAAATAGGCTAGAGACAGCCTAACAAGACAAAACACTATGACTCCGAAGTTTGGGGAAAGACCAAATCAACAACCTCCACTTGATGCTTCTCGGTTACGTATTGATGCCAATCTTGGTACTGTGATATGATGTCCCCAAACTGCTTGATGGTTTCTTTCTAATAGCGGACTCTTACCTCCATAGCTTCTGGGTATATGGTCTTGGAACCATTTTCCAACTCATCCTAAAGCATGTGCAACATGGCGTTAACCATGACAGGACCACCAATGTACTTCTGCATGTTTTGTGCACTCATCTCTAAGGTAGAAGTGGATGTTCAAACAACTTCCGTTCATAGTTCCATTTTATATGAAAACTATGAGAAATTTAGTTGGTGCTTGGATGAACTCGACCTTGTCGTGCAATCAGGGGGTTACCATTCTTCCGATCTTTTCTAATTCAAGCAACATCTAGCAGATAGATTCGGTAGATTGGCTTACCAAACCTTGAGATGGATTGCCATTATTATCAAAACCGTTTGGAGCACTTGTTAGAGGAAAATTACACATTACTGGTAAGTGAACCTATGAATCTCTTTGTATATTGTTTGTTTTTTCATTAAAAAAAATAGGGTACAACAATATGGGGTTTCCAAATTTAAATTACAGATACCAATCCAGGACAAATATTTTGGGATACATATTGTTGAGGACAAATGGATGCTCTGTAGTCCTTTACAGAAGACGACCAACAACACAGATTGAAGTTTTCTTGGAGCTATCGCCTCGTGTAAATGCTTCAATCATTTCAAACGTTGTCTTCTATTTAAAATGAATATTTCAAGTTTTTCTTATTCCAAGTGTGATAGATTTGCCTGGTGTATATTTTTCCTTCTTGAATTAGTAGATAATGAAGAGTGATAGATTTGTACACTTCTCAAGTTTGTCTAAGGGCAGAATGATAAATCTGTATATTTTTCTTTAATGAATATGTAATAAGCGAAGTTCAGGGAGGATAGTACATACATATTTGATGCAAGGGGATTCATTCAAAAATATTATAATAGGAAAGATAGGGAAATGAATTTATTGTAGACAAAGGTATTTTGCTTTAGTTACTATAGAAAAAACAATTTTTCCACTAAAAAAAATGTATCTTGCTTCATATTTTCATTTATATATCTACATGTATCTGAACCTAAATATTTGCATTTGCAGGTGCCTCTACAACTACCATAATAAAATATATGGATTTCCCTTTGACACATTCCAAAGACCATAGGGAAACAAAAGCACCTTGATAGCTTATTTGCCAACATATGACCTTGTATTCTTGTAAAGAATTGATACAATTATGGGAGTTTTGCAGTTGGGAAAAAAACTTCCAGAGTTAAATGTCAGTGGGTCTGAACAAGCAGAGAAGATGTCATGCATTGAAACGTTGATATCTTTGGAGGTGATTAATGTTTCTTGGTGACAGAAGTTGCCTGCGTAATGTTTGTAATTATTCCAAACTACAAAAGGGGAGGTGGAATTCTTGATCAATTGCGCCAACAATTGAATGAAAACATCTACAGAAGATGGCAATGTTGTGTTACAAAGAACACAAAAAAGCCACATTTTCAATTGTTTAATTTATGATGAGCATTGATATTGTTTAATCCTTGTCAAAATAGTACAGTAGCACGACGTAGTCTTGGGTTATAAACAACATAGTGAAAGCAGTAGTGTCTAGTGCTTATGTAATGATGATCATTGAGATTGTTTCATGGTTGTAAAAATAGTATAGGTACAGGCACCAGATCAATAGTTTTATTATGTTTTATTTGTAATAGTAAAGTGATGGCTTATTGGGTAAGATAAAAATACAGATGTTGCCAAGTTTGTTGTGGATATTTTCTCTCAATTTGTGGTTTGTTTTCATATTCTTGATAGGTTAATGTTGATGACATGGTATCAGAGGTTTGTGACACTCTCCAAGAGAGTGGAGACATTAAGATGAATTTAACGGAAAAGTTTGCAGCTCTTTAGAATAGTTCCAACTTTTGTTACTAGATATTTACTTGGGAAATATAAAAAACATTTAATTAGTTAGTTTCATTATATTAATAAAGTAATTTGTTAGTGGCTAGTAGCATAATGGGAAAAATGTATGTTGTCAAGTTTTTGTATATATAAGTGATCAGAAGTTCAATTCGCTAAACTTAAAAAATATATATAATTTTCTTGAATTCATGTTCGTTACCACCTATCCCAAATTGTGGTTCCAATAAACTTCTAGTAACAAAAGAAAGTTGTTGTTTGTTCATGATAAAACCATGAAGAAGTTAACTTTAACTGCCAATTGCAAACCCCTCTTGTAGTTGCTTTCAACCATATCGACCTCATCAGACAACATATTTCATAGCATACTCTGATAAGGAATAAATCATGCATGTCTGCTTCAAAAAGGCAACCTACAGCTACAGTCAATTAAAACCCTCTAAATAAATCAAATAAGGCGACTTCTTTGAATAAAGAAACCTCTCTAATTATAGCGCTACTTTAATTAATTGAATCGTTGATTAGCATAATCACGTCCAAATTCTCATATTGTTCAGAACTACCTGTCTTCAGTGAGATGTTTCAACTGAGTCCATCTATAGAGCCTGCACATTTCACTTGATATCACTCTAAATCCTGTAGAAGAATGGTGGGAATTCTCATTTCCATCTACAATTGACTCATGTTGTGACAAATATATGAAATATTTTTTCCTTTTTCAAAAGTGTGTCATTGACTTCTTCCTACAACAAACCCGGTCTGTATGCAATCTCCACATCACCTCCTCCTTTGAAATTTTTTTACACTAATATTAATGTCAAATCTACCCAAGATAACTCTCACAATGCTAATTCTTATTAGCATCTGGTTGTTGTTCCTATAAGTAATCCGACAATCTCTCATAAAGTGTTGTTTTCTCATTAATCTATTTCCTGTAGGAACACTCAACCAAAAGATTGGCCATGACATTGATACGATTAATTTCCTCCAAAAGTAGTTTCTGACAATATTTCTCATGCTAACAATGGTTTAGGAAAATGTTTAAAACCATTTGTCAAACCCTTGTCCTCTATTTGGAAAAAGCAGCAAAAACATCAGTAAGAAAACTTAGATTGCTATTCCACATATCCATTACATTGAAATCGCTACTTCATTCTGGTATTTAACTAGACAGACTATTTGAATTTTGGTTAGTACATCAACCAATTGAGGTAACACCGTGGAATTTCTTGAATATATTTGTCTATGTCCATACCTTTATATATGCCACATATTCAACCCAACTCATATCTTATGAAATACTGTGAAATTTATATTATATAGGATATATATTATACTTTAGCAAGGGATATGGAGTGATTTGAATCTTGAGATCAAACCTAGAAGTTCCTAATTCATTTGGTCCATTAGGTTTCTCTTATGCATGAGTGGTTTGGGTTGTCATAAGAGATTCCTCGCCTTATGAATTCCATTGTTGGTGAAAAAAACCAACATATAAACATGAGGGAGACTTTAGAGTGAAATGGGTATTCATCCCATGAGCTTATTCTTGTGTATTCTCATACTTTCAAGGCTTTCACATGTGCCAAAAATCATAGGCAAACACTTAGACTTGGAAGAGAACTCAAAGTTGTTATGTAGTTGTTGAACCCAATTCCAATTCCAAAGGTACAAAACTTAATGAATAATAGAACTCAAAGTTATTATGCTTCTATTGAACTCAATTCCGTGGGAAAAGATAGCTTAACGAGTTAAAATTCAATCCATGGACCATTGAAGACTTAAATTGGCAGTTTCAATGATGCCAAAAGAATTCAAAGCATTCATTATTACAATGAGAATATATGAAATACACCAACCTTATCTATGCATTCATAAGAAACATCTAACAAACATATTTAGCATCTACGTTTCAATGTTTTACTAGAAATACATGAAGCATTGTATAAACAAAATGCAACCTTTTGGAAAATCCATTCAATGTGTCCAGTTGTGCCAAAAAATAGACTGACATATCAATATATGAATTAAGATTTATACAATCAATTGTTATTGAACCTACAACTATGTTACTAGAATGAAACGAGAGTTTTTCTTTCTGAAAGAAAATTTATAGAAAACGCAATAACATGAAAGACATCATTTTGTACGGCCATTCTTGTTTCTCAGTCCAAGAAATCGGTTTCTCCAGGAATGGATGGTTCCTTGAAATGGTTTTCTGATAAACATGATTATGTTTCTCTTTAAACGAGTTCATTTCTTCCATGTCTCCAATTGATTCCATTTTTAACTCACCCATAAATTTAATAAGTTTAGGTTGTATATCAATAAGTTATTGTCTATTCCCGGATCCGGGTGATCATCCTGCCTTAAATGGCATTCATGCACAGTTAATTCCCATAGTTCCGCCACCTGCTCTGCAGCGTGGAGCCCTAGGCTTAGAACGGAGGCGGGAGGAATGTCTTAATGGGCAAGGGACGGTGCAGGACAGCGCCATTAATGGAGGTTGAAGCCCAACGCAGCCTGCGGAGTGTTATTTACATGGAGACACTCGGTGATCATTCCACTATGAAGTTGGTTAAGGATTATGCTGTTCGGTTCGTTCCGAGAACTGAGGGTGAGGCCGAGAGGGAGTCTAGCCTCAGAGGGGAAATTCGAGCTGGTTCTGGCTCGAATTTGCAGCCCTTTCACTCGACCTGCGTTCTTCGCTCCGGAACTCCTTCAACGGCCTGGGGTAAGTGGTCCATTCGATGTTATATTCGTTATACAGGCTCTGTCTCTCGGTTTCAAGTTTCTATTGTGTTTTGTTCTTCTTTTCGATTCGGTTCGGGGCCCTCGGTTTCTCTGAGGCACAATTCTGGGTTCTGCACTAGTTCGGTTAAGGTTTTCAGTAATTGTCAGCACCATGAAGTGACCAGGGAAACGTTCTTGCTCCGGGGAAAGACCTGGTAGCAGTAAACGTCCATCCGCTCGCCCTCAACCCACTCCACTGCTCAATACCATTAACCTCACTTCCTCCCTGAGGACCCTCTTGCCAGCAATCCCACTTGCCATCCGATTCCAAATAGTGCATTCCAATCCACCCATTTTAAATTTCAAAGAAATCTGAACCGCCCTCTGATTTCAGCCCAGATAACCATCCTTATGACTGAGGAAATTAACCAGGTGCCTCCTATCTCCTGCATTGACCCCAATTCATCCCACAACAGTGAGCGTTCTTCTACCAAAATTGCCATGGCCGCCAAGAGGGAAGCTGAACCAGTGATTCAGGTTGATTCACCTTCCCTAATTCCTCCCCTGAGTGACTGTGTCAATCTGATTTTGGATCCCGACGCTGGCACCACTGACAGGAACCAGGAGGGAAACGTGTTGGATGAAAAAGAAGTGCTCAGCCAGGACGACGCGTGTCGGCAGGCTGAGGAGACGCAGGGGGAAGAGGAAAAATGAATAAGTGGTTCCTGAGGTTGCTCTTTTTGGTTCTTGGGAGGCTGCTTTGGAAGCATTGCCTAGTTTTGAGCTTCTACTTGCTGTGGCGTATGTTCGTGTCTCGATCCACGGTTCCTAGCTCTGGTCATATGCTTATCTTCAGTTCTTTCTCTCTTAGTATCTCTGTAACGCCAATTGATTTGGCTGTTTGTTTTGTTGAATTGGCTGTTATTTTTGGTGAGATTCCCCAGCTCTTCTGTAATGGGGAAATTTTGTAAAATATTCGAAGTGTGGGCTCCTGCAGCCGCCCCCTCTTGTAATATTATCATGTTTACCAGTTAATAGAAATAGCTTTTACCGAGAAAAAAAAATAAGTTATCGACTATAGTTTTAGTTAAAAAAAATTAAACAGTAGATAAATTTATTATTGCATGCTGAAAAAATTGTTGTCAAGAGAGAGTGCATACTCGACTTGCACAAGACAATTGACACAGAGTAGACTCATAGAGGATTTGTAGGTACATAACAGGGTTCTCAAAGAGATGAGGAAATTATTCCATCAAAGCATTATTTAGGTATTTAATATGTACTCATTGACGCCCAGAGGTTTTTGTTGTTCAACCTCTTAATTGGAAATCTAGTTGTAATTCTTTGGTCACATTGTTATCATTAGTTGTAATTGTAATTACAACTTTAATCATGATTCAATGTTTTTGTTTATATATATATATATATATATATATACCACAGCTCTCACGAAGCTCTAGAATTGGGTTAACTCTAATTTTATATATTTCATATTATAATAATTAAAAGAAATTTAGTACAAAATTATAGTAGAAATTGTGACAAAATTATGTTGCAATAACATATATTGGTAATGTTTTTTTTCAAAAATATTTTGATATTAATATCATTTAAATTTAAAGTGTAGTGGTCTTTATCAATTGAGTTGTTCTATAATTGTTTCTCTCTCTTAAGTTATAATCTGAATGTGGTAACAAGTGTGCTTACTAGTTACTAATTAATTTTAGTGTAAATGTATATATTCCATAAATATGATCCTCACTTATGTAAAAAATTAGGTCACGAAAGAAATAAAATATGAATTCTCCCTCATTCACATGAGATATAAAATATTTTTCTTTCTTTACTAGAATAAAATGGTATTAAATTATTGACTTTAGCATTTCTTCTACTTGGGTATTCGGAAGACAGAGGGGCGATGCGGAGTGGATCGAAGAGGCAAGAAGGGTTAGGGTTTTGGGACGACGGCGCAACAGCACGGAGATCGGGAGGAAAGAAGGTCTGAAGGGAGAAAGGAGGCCCTAATCAGCCGCGAGGAGAGCTAACCAGTATCAAGAGGCAGGCGGAGAGGCATAAAAAACCAGACGAGACTGAAGGAAGCCATGGAGGGGAATCAAGGGAGGGGAGAGATCCCCTCCTTCAAAAATGTGGTAGCAGGAGAAACTAGTGGAGGAGGGCAGACATGATCACAGCCAGAAAATGACAAAGACATACCAGTCCTGGGCAGCTAATGGCAAGCAAGAATGGGTAGCAGATGCCTACCTAGGGCGCAGAAAAGACCAAGGTATGTTATCCCAAACAATAAACTGGAGGACTATCGCTGCTATATGAAAGATCATGCTCTGATCTGTAAGTTTATAGGATTCTAGCCTTCTAAAAAGGATCTAGTAAAATGGATTCAACTAAGATGGAAACCAAAAGGACACGTTGACCTGAAATTTGGAGCCAAGGGTTTTTTTACAGTCATTTTTGCAAACCTTGAAGATAAGGAGAGAATATTTGAGGAAGGACCTTACTTCATGAACAATGCTGGTTTATTTATGAGACACTGGGAAGAGAGATACAACCCAGATGCAGAAAAACTACTGGCAGCTGGTGAGCCCCAGTATTGTAGCAATAATGCTACAACTCCTGGGGCTTCCTGTCTCTTAATTTTATCAACCTGGTAGTTCGTAAAAAACTTGGAAGCGGCGGTGCTATATGCACAAGTACTAGCTCTTGTCGCAGCTGTCACTTGGTCAGCTGGCACAAGTCCGCTAGGGCTCAAGCCAACTTCTATAGGCTCACAGAAGAAGCTTTAACAATGATTGACGAAAGCTAGCTCAAAGGAGACTAAGCTAATTGACAAAAATGAACT
>APFE030559219.1:23711-41015 GCA_000404065.3 Pinus taeda
TGATCAAGATGGAGGAGATGGTAATGGAACGAGAAAGAGGAGTGTAAATGAAACAAATGATTATGACTATCACCAAACCGAAAATGCATCAACCTAAATTACTTATGCCATGAATTCAATGAACAGCAATGGAAAACAAGAAATGAAACCTATGTGAAACAATTATGAACTAAGTATTTATAAATCCAAACATGCATCCAAACTGATATCAAGTTCTGCAAATGAGATTCAAACACTAATGATTGCATGGTGAAGCAAAGAAAGATTTTATTATGAGAATGCAACAAAGAGACATAAATATAAACAAGGGAGGTACTGGGCGCTTGAGGTGGGCCCAACCCCAAGAACTACAGCCTCCCAAGAGAGATTTAGAGCTGGTGCAAAGCTGGATCCATCTTTATTAACCAAGAATGAAAAGTTACATCAAAACTGTCCACAAGGAGAGCTTGAGAAAGAGCTGAAAGCAAAACTAATCCATGGCCTACAAATCGAATTACAAACTAGCTAACTAATGGCTAAAACAAAATGACTAACTAGCTACAAAAATGACTAACCACTAGCTAACCAAAAAATGACTAACTCCTAGCTAACCAAAATGAGGCCCCAAGCCTTCTTATTTATACAATTTGAGGACCCAACAGTCCTCCTAAAAGTTAGGGACTTGGCTGCCCAAGACTTGTAGTTAACAACAGTCCAACTTGACTTGCTTGGCTGCCCTTGTGCTCATTGATTTGGTGGCCTTTGAACTCCGAGCTGATGGTGGAGAATTCGAGGTAAGGGCCCATAAATGAGGGGGGCACCTTCCTACAAATCCTCTAGCTTGTTCTCCCACAAATTTGTGCCAATGCTCATTAAGACCTTCAATTGTCCTCCAAGTTGACCAACAAGGCTACACAAGCACCCATTAGACTTTGTTGGCAAATGACTAACCAAATTCACTCTATTAACATAAAAAATAATCAAAACAGCAATAAACAAATGAGAATGGTGGATTAAGTCAACTTAGGAGGTTGAATGAGCCCAAATAATTGTCCATTTTTGGGGCTCATCAGCAGCACCCATATGGGTAAGGCTGTTTGGGTTACCAACGGAATTTTGGCACCCTGAGATTCTGGAAGGAATTGGAAACTTGATAGGGGCTTTTGTCAAAGTAGCAGAATCGACTAAAAGGGGAAAATTTACATCCTATGCAAGGATCTGCGTATACATGAATATAGCAGAACCTTTACCAGAATTTGTAGAAGTGGAATACCATGATGAAATCTAGCAACAACCAATAGATTATGAGCACATTCCCTTCAGATGCCACAGGTGTCATGAGTACGGCCATCTATTTAGGGAATTCCCGCAAAACAGAGAAGGAGAGACCACAAGAATTATGGAAGAAGAAAGAAGAAAAACAGAAGGACCTGAGGCAGGAGAGAGAGGTTTCAAGGAAGTACAAAGAAGACAAAAACCGCGTCCAGAGGGACAAAGAGGGCAACCAAAAGGAAAGAACATACTTGTTGAGAATCAGAACAAATTCCAAGTCCTTCAAGATGAGGAGGAGGATACAGAAGAAGGAAAACAGGAGGAAGGGGATACTGAAAATGTCCTGATGGAAATCATAACGGAAACCTCAAGTAAAAATACCAGTCAGACCAAAGAAGCCGAAGTAGAGATGGGAGAGCGCCAGGAGACTGTAGAAGAACAACTAATGCAAGGGGCAGACAAGGGAAAGGAAAGTGAGACTGAAGAAGAAAGGATAATGAAGAAACTACTACAAGAGTGGAAAAACTTAGATGAGAGATTCATCCCAGAATCCCAGAAACAGCAATACAAGGAGGCATTTCAAAAATACAAGGAGAAGAAAGGCGGCATGACAGAGATCGGACCAGATCAATCAGGCACGCCAAGATCCCAAAACATAGGAATGGATGGAAGTGGCAAAGGTGGAAGGAAACGAGGGAGGAAAACATTGAATGAAACGATTCAAGCAGTAGGGGAAACACTGGTTAATTCAGGAAGAGTGATACCTCTGTCAGAGGTATTCAACAACCCTCAAAAAAGTTTTAAATGATTATTACAAGCTGGAACATAAGGGGACTCAACAGTAAGGGCAAGCAGAGATATCTGAAGGAACGACTAAGGAAGGATAAGCCTAGTATAATGATTATTCAGGAAACAAAAATGGATCAACAACAGCTACAAGGAATTTTGGAAAAGATGAGACCAAAGTATGAAGTAATGGCTCAAGACGCGGTTGGTTCAGCTGGAGGTTTAGCGATTTTATGGAATACAGAGGAGGTTATTTTTGAAAACTGGATCAACCTCCCCAGAATACTATCCGGAGTGTTTAGGCTGGCAGGAACGATGGAAAGAATCCTCGTTTCAGGGGTTTATGGTCCTCACTTACCCAGGGGACAGAAAGAATTCCTTAGGAATATACAGGCAGTAAGGCGAATAATCCCCGATAACTTATGGATAGTTGGTGGAGATTTTAATTTGATCCGCGATCTAGGAGAGAAAAGAGGCGGCATCAGGAGACAGGATCAGAGTATGGAGGAATTTAACGAGCTTATAACAGAACTAAGACTAGTGGATACCCCAACAACAAACGACGTGTTCACCTGGAATAACAGGAGGGGTGGGAAAAACCAGATAGCATCAAAGTTAGATAGGTTTCTCCTATCGGAACAAATTTTGAACAGGGATGTTTTTATAGAGGCAAAAATCCTTCTGGGCCTGGGCTCAGACCACTAGCCAATCCGTTTAGAAATTGATATAAAGAAAAACAAAGGCAAGAAACCTTTCAGATTTGAGGCCTTTTGGCTCAGAAACCCGAATTTCATTCATAAAGTGGAAGAATGGTGGACTCAGAGTCAAGTTAGAGGGAAAGGAAAAATGCACACATTCCAATTGAAGCTCAAGGAAATAAAAGGAAAAATTAGAAAGTGGAATAGAGAAGAATTCGGGCACATCATGGAGGAAAAACAAAAACTGGAAAAGGAAATGGAGGATATTCAGCAGCAAATTATCCTAGAAGGAAGGGATGAAGAACGGAGCAAAGAAGAGGGAAGAATAATAAACCAGCTGGAAGAAAGAAGAAAGCAGGAGGAGATCATGTGGAGGCAAAAGTCAAGGATAAAATGGCTGCGAGAAGGCGAGAGGAATACAAAATTCTTCCATCAAGCGATGATACAAAATAGACAGAGAAATCAGATCTTCTCAATTAAAACTGCAGAAGGAGAGCGGGTAGTCGAACAAGAAGGAATAGAAAGAATATTAGTGGAGTACCATAAAGGGATCCTCACCGAAACTCAGGATGACAGAGGAGAAGCAATAGAACAAATATGCAAGGAGATTCCAAAATTAATAACAGCAGAACAGAACAAGGCTTTAATGCGTGCAGCTATGATGGAAGAGGTTGAGGAGGTGGTCATGAACATGAAAAAGGGTAAAGCACCGGGACCAGATGGTTTCACAGTCGAATTTTATCAGGCAAGATGGAATTTCATGGGGAAGGAAGTCTTGGAAGCTGTCGAAGAATCTCGCTTGAAGCAAAAGATATGGCCAGGTATTAACTCAACCTTTTTAACTCTGATTCCTAAAAGTAATAGTTCAAAGGAAGCTCAAGGATTTCGACCAATAGCTCTGTGTAATGTTATTTATAAGATCATTGCTACTCTGATAGCGAAAAGGTTGAAACCTCTTCTCCCGAACATCATATCCCCAGAGAAAACAGGTTTTGTAGAGGGACGACAAATATTGGATGGTTTAGTGGTTACTCAGGAGATGATACATTCCCTAAACCAAAAAATGCAGAGGGGAATGATGATAAAACTAGACCTCTCAAAGGCCTACGATCGCCTGAGCTGGAGATACCTTTGTATGGTGTTGGAAGCGTATGGTTTCGAAAAGAGATGGATTGAATGGATATTTAGCATGATTTCAACCCCAATCTTCTCAATTCTGGTGAATGGCAACCCAACAAGGACTTTTAACGCCTCAAGGGGTATAAGGCAAGGTGATCCGATATCACCCTTTCTCTTTATTTTAGCAGCAGAAGGACTCGGGAGAATTATCAAAAGAGAGATCAGGAAAAAGAAGACCAGAGGATTAAAACCCTAGGGAAACAATCTGGCTATAACGCATCAACAGTTTGTTGATGACATAATGTTATTTGGGGAAGTTAGCATCAGAGAGGTCAGGGCGATCAAGGAAATCTTGGATATATTCATTGAAGCTTCGGGAATGGAGATTAATAAGGAAAAATCCTGTACATTTATTTTCAATACTCCGGAGGCCATCAAAGCTCATCTCACTAGAACCTTGGGCTTCAGACAGGGGGACCTCCCGACTAAGTATCTAGGGAACCAGTTGGACATACACCCCACCCAAATGAAAAACTGGCAAGAAGTTATTGATAAAATCAAGAGACGGCTGACAAACTGGTCCTTCAGAACCCTGAATATAGCTAGTCGAATAGTCTTGCTAAAGTCAGTCCTGCAATCTATTCCCATCTACCCGCTGTCCATCAGAGCAGCATCGAAAGGAGTATGCACAAAACTAAGGGAGATATTTGGGAAGTTCGTTTGGGGAGGACCGAAACAACTGGGCCTTAGTTTCGTGGAAAAATTTGATCCAAAGAAAGGAGGAGGGAGGATTGGGTGTCAGAGATCCTGAAATGCTAAATAGGATCTTGGGCGCAAAATTATGGTGGAGATGGTTACAAGGAGGAAAGGATGTGTGGAAGAAAATATGGGAATTCAAATACAATATGCCGAAATCAACAGCAGATAAATTAAGAATTGAAGAAACCCCAAAAGGGTCCTCCATATGGAACTTAGCAAGTCAGAACAAAGATGTGGTCAATCAGCACGCTTTTTGGGAGATTCGGGGAGGAAACAATGCAAAATTGTGGGAGGACGGGTGGCAGCAGAAAGGCAAAATGACAGAAATACAAACCCTTCAAGAGATCCAACAGAGAGCACAAAGGGCAGGGATGGAGTATGTTAGAGACTACTGGAAAGATGAGGAGAGCAGTGGCATATGGAGGACCTAGAGGAAACCAGGAGAATGGTGTGAGAACATAAACGCAGAGCTAGAGGAAAATTACCTTAAAGAAGTGGATATGAGAAAGATAAAAAGCAGGACAGGGGAGGACATCCTCAGATGGGGCAGATCAATGAAAGGGACGTTTACAGTAAAAGAGGCCTACTATCTGACAACAAAGCAAAATCAGGAAGAGGGCGACATAGACTGGAGGAAGATTTGGGAAGGAAAATGGTGGCCAAAAATCACAATCTTCGCCTGGCTGGTCAGTAAAGGAAGGATCCTAACATGGGATAAAATCCTAAAGAGAGGATACCACGGACCATCAAGATGTAGTCTCTGCAACAGTGAAATGGAAAATCAAGAACACCTTCTAAATAATTTCCCTTATGCAGAAAGTGTCTGGGAAAAGATCAGATCACTATTTGGAAGGACAATGAGAGACCCTAGTAGCATACGGAATACCATTATGCAATGGGGTTTAGGCCAATTTCACAGCAAAGTTGTAAGAAGAATATGGAATTTAGTGGTAGGCTTTGTGATTTGGTTTATCTGGAAGGAATGCAACAGAAGAATATTCAGGGGGCAAAGCAGTCGACCTGAAAGAGTTTGGGAGGAAATAAGCAAAGCAATCAAAGAAACTGTCCTCTCAGACACTTGGGATGAGGAAGACTGGAAGATGGACCAAGAAGAAGGTAGAATAGCTTCGAAACTTAGCTTAGAATTCAGCATGATTTATCCTAGAAAAGAGAAGAAAGGTAATCCTCAAGCCTAAAGTCCCAACCAATTCAGATACCCCGGGATACACTCCATCAAACTGAACTTCGACGGAGCGTCGAAAGGGAACCCTGGCCCGACAGGCCTAGGAGGTATTTTCCGTGATGGACAAGGAAAAACAAGGTGGGTCTACGCGGAATGGGGCGAGGAGATGACAAATAATGAGGCAGAACTATGGGAGGTCCATCAAGGCCTAAGAATAGCAGTTAGAAATAGTTATATGAACCTGGAGATTGAAGGGGATTCAAGAATCACGATAAGGATGCTGCGTAAACTGAAGGATGGGTAGAGCTGGGAAAAAGTGGCCAAAAGCTGGAGGACAGCGGGCATTATCAAAGATATAGCGGAACTGTTAAATAGGATTGATTATAAGATAATCAACCATGTTCGACGAAATGGAAACAAGGCCGCAGATCTCCTGGCTAACTGGGGAAGCAAAGAAGCAAACAATAGTCTAGATAGAAGTTGGCCCTCATTAGAAAGGGATCAAAACTGGGAAGGTCTCAAAAATATAATTACTCAAGACCATAATGAAGCATCTATGGTATGAACTGGAGAAAACAGAACACCCGATCGGGTTGCGTAACGTGGAGAGGCAAGTAATTAAGTTTTGGCGGTGGGAGGGGCAAGTGACCGCAGGCAAATATCAATATATCATTGCAACAGGTAAGTGGAGCGGTGGAGAGGATAGTGGAGCAGATCGACAGGACACCCGAGTACGTGCATTTGACGGTGGACGAGACAATATGCCAGGGACAAGCCCGAGGAATGATTACGCGAAGATCCAGCCCAACGAAATGAACAGAGCCTTAAGTATGAAAGGCATGCAGAGGAGAGGGACTGGGAAGGAAAGGTGGCGGAGCAAAACGCGAGGGAAAGAATGCACAGTAGCAGGGAAGGGCTACACTAAGCTGAGTTATATTGCGAAGGGAACGGAAAGCCCTGCAATCTGAGAGGAAAGGGAAAGGAAACGCAGAAGCAGGGAGAACATGGACGCGGAGGGAAGCAGGACAGCGAAGCGATGGATGCGAAGCAGTGGAGCGGAGGAAGACCAGGGCCGGAACGAAATGGATAGGAAGGTAAGCGGAAGATGGAGGAAAGTCTGGAGCATGGCATCCGTGTCTATGATGTCTCGGAAGGAGAAAGTGAGGATATGACGGAGGGCCTGGAGAAGTCCGCGCAGGAAATTAGGAATAATGGTCGAAACAGAGCAGTGACAGGAATCGGGGAGGATGAAGAAGGGAGCCCGAGGACGGGAATAGAAGGGAGAAGGGGAAGACGCAGGAGAGGGAGAGGTCGCAGGGGAAGAGGAGGCCGGAGAGGTCAGGGAGTGGCGGAAGGCCGCAGCAGACGAGGGCGTCGGTGCCACGAAAGCAGCGAGGAGGACGGGGAGACGGAGATGAGAGATGGGGGAAGACAGAGCAGGCAGACCATAGAAACAAGGGTTAGGATTGCAGAGAGGGAATATAGTGAGAAAACTAACCCAAAAATTAAAAGAATTATTGAGCATTGGGAGGAAGAGGCCATCCAGGCCCAGTCAGAGGATGAGATGGAAGATTGGATAAGTCTCCTACTTGACCCAGGGCATACCCGAGGTAGAATGAATCTATACAAACAGGCGCTGCACCTGTATTGGGTCATGAAGAGGCTCATGGCCAAAGCCATGGAACAAATAGCGGTGGAAATGGCCGAATTGTCGCAGGGGATTCCAAATTTGAAGAAAGAACTGAATAATATTGTAATCACTCTGCTCATGCAAGACAAGCAACTGGAGGACCTGCAACAGCAGCTTGAGGCAAGCGGCGTGATGATCAAAAAGGAGAAAAAGCAGCAAGAGAATGCTGAGGAACAGTAAAGAAAGGCATGTTCTTGATGAAGTTAGTGACTGTAGATTTCTGTTTTGTTTTTTAGCCATGCATAAGGTTTATGTTTATATTTACTTGCATATGTATGACAGTAGTAATAGTGAAAAGACTAAAGTGTATAAGGCATGGAAAGATAGGCTAAAAACCTTTTATTTTTGGGCAGCTGTTAAAAACTATCGGTGGTCAATAAACCCGGTTTCCCTGTGGGGCGGGTTGAGACCACCCTAGATCTGTAATGTTTTCTTTTTGATAATAGAAAATGGCACCACCTCAGCTTACAAAAAAAAAATGGTATTAAATTATTAATAATCAACTACTTTTTTACTTGTGTTGCAGATTAGAATTCGTTGTGGAAAAGTATTATTCATTCTTTCTTCCTCTATGTTTCCACTCCAATGGGAGAAAGTTCATCGGCTCCACAAAGTAGACCACCCATTTCCAAAATAAAAACTATCTATGTCAATGACCAAAAAAATTCAAAACAAAGAATACCAAGAAGCAAAAAAGGCTTTTGAAGTAAGGTCATGGGCAGCAATGCAATGCACACTCTTATAGTGGAGGAACAAACGGGGCAACTAGTTCAAAGGTTTGGATTTTCCCTTATCACAAGAGTAAACCATTAGGTAATGTAGGAAGAGTTCGATGACATTTACTTGGAATAGGGAAAAATCAACAAATATGTTTATGTTTGAGTGTACCTTAAACAGAGAAAACATTTATATAAAAGCAATATAATGAACTTGAAAAGTTGAGACATGTTGTTGAAGGTTTAATTCAATCCAATAACAATCCCACTAGATTGATATTTAGTGGTCCACTTTGTTCTTCTCAACATCATGATTTTGTTTCCCACCTTGAAAAGCTATGGGATGTAAAAGGGAGAGGAAATATGGATGCATCTATTGTGTAGTTTTTTTTTTTTTTTAAAGGCATAACTTTCAATGTTTTCAAATTTCCTTAATGGAAGGAGATGGTGAGAGATCTAGTTAACAATGACCCTAAATTTTACAAACCTCCTAGACATGAAAAGATGAGGACAACAATGTTTTCTGAAGATAGAACTTGAATTGAAGCTAGACTTCGTGATATTAAAGGCAATTGGAAAAAATCTTGGGTATCCATTATTTGAGATGGTTGGATAGGTATCAACCATCATCCTCTTGTTAATATTTTGGTTGATATCCCAAAACGAATAATGTTCTTAAAATGTTGATAGGTATCAACCATCATCCTCTTGTTAATATTTTGGTTGATATCCCAAAATGAATAATGTTCTTAAAATGTTATGATACTACAAGGAAGACAAACGATGGTCCATATCTGATGATCTTTTCAAAGAGGAAATAAAGGAAGTTGGAAGAGAAAATGTGGTCTAAATTGTTACAGATAGTGCCTCAAACAATGTGCTTGTTGGGGGTTTGATTGAGGATGAACACCTAACAATTTTCTGGACTCCTTGTTTTGTGAAATATATTAAATTCCTCCTTAAAGATATTAATAACATTGCATTGGTTGGAAACACTATAACTGAGGCAAAAATGTTATGAGTTTTTATTAATAATCATGCATCATCCATAACAATTTATAGGAAATATGCCAATCACCAGCTTCTTCAATGTTATGAAAATACGAGATTAGATTTTCATCTACATTCATTATGTTACAATGCCTCATCAAAGTGCATCAATATCTAAGGGATATGGTGGTATCACTAATCGGTAGAGGTGGAAGGATTCTCGTTTTGGGGATGGTCCCCAAATTGAGGAAATTATTATTGGTAATTCTTTAGAATATTTATGGAAGAGAGTGGGGGATATTGTTACCCTCATTACACCTATTGTTACCCTCATCACACCTATTACAACCAACAATTTCTTTGTCTAGGAAAAAAAAAAAATTGTTTAGTTGTTAGGTTTCATCACACGGATATTTCAACTTCCAACATTCCGTCTTTCAAAAATTCTCCCAACTCCGCTCCTTGGTTAGAATTTCTTCATTCTACTCCAAATCCTCTGGCTCTGTTCTAGTTATTTGTGTCTCTAATTCCTTCTCCAATCTTTGCGTTCTTGAAAAAGTAACCAGTTGTCAATCATTCATTCAAAAATAAACAAATCAATTCATTACCTCACATTTGACACATTTGAATCCTCTAGCTCTCCATCTTCTTTCTATGTTCTTGATTTATTTCCTTGCTTGAGATCCTTCTTAGGCTTCTTTGCCACTAAAGTATATCATTTTTCCACCAACTACCCTCAATTATTTCTCTCTATGGTTTTCTTCGCCTCCACGAGCAATTTCTTCAATTTATTCTCCTGTTGGTCACAATTATCTCGTAAGACAAATAGTTTATTACCTTCCTCAATCCCAAAAATCATTGTTGTGCTTTGATACCACATGACACAAGGGTAGCTTCTGGTGGGATCTTAAAATTATCACCAAGCTCTACTTGCTTAAATATTTTTCTCAACTTGTTGTTACAAGAAATTAATGTTCCAATAATTTTTAATAGAAAACATTTATGTAGGATTCCCAAATCCTTCTCTACGAGTTCAACCTCACTCAATAATACAATGCATTGAACAATCAACAATCCTGGCATATAAAATCTCCACTATGTTCCTACACTTGAATACTACAGGTCCACATCCAAAATTCAAAGTTATGCATATTATTCACTATGCATATGATTACAAACTAGGTGTATAAATATATTAATCTCCCCATGAGCTAAGAAAAATACATATATTGAATTTATTATACGTTAAGAATATCACCCATAAACTTTAAGATTGGCACAATCCATGACCAATCCTAATTTGGGTTTATTTGTGATCATTAATTTGTACAATCCTCCACTAGATTGTTATTTATCACGATTTACTATAATATGGACTCTAAGAATCAATAAAAAAAATTTAAGAATTCCCTTGTAACTACAACTTAGTAAAAGAACACCATAATGTTTTCTTCTATATCGATCAACAAAACAAATTATTGAAGCTCGCAGAAGCAATATTCTACTATGTGAGAGCTATTTCCCTCAATACCTCACAGTTTGATTTCAAAATGGATCTCATCTCCCAAAGGAATTGAATCTCATTTGCAACAATTTCAACATTCTCACAGATCAATGCCAGAATTCAACTTTTACATGGACTGATAAATTAAAAACACCAATTGTTCAAACCCTCTTACCTTCCAATGTAGTTAGTTGAACTCCAATGGATCTTCAATAAACAAGGTTTTGTTTAACTTGTACAAAGATCCTCACTTTGAACTTTGATTTGCATGGCAATATTTGTGGCCCTACCTTTATGATTGGGGTTCAATTTGGCATAAATGCTTGAATTCGACACAAACAATCAAATTATGTTGTTGTCCTCTAGGTTTGAGTTCTCAAAATCAACCCACAACCAGAACCCTTATGTTAAATATCCTACACATGAGAATCAATATCCATGGAAATAATCCACTAGTAAATATACGACTATAATTACAACCCAAGTGCGATACACAAAAAATCAGTTTTTAACGTATCTTGATAAGAAAACAAATTCAATTCTCATTCATTAAACATTAATAACATCAAGGATTACACATTCTACATTCACACTTTTGAGGGGCTCTCATGCTCCTCCTCGAGCCGCCCTCTCCAAGTCGCCTCTGCTACCCATTTATACATACATATATAATTTCTTACAGGCCAGAAATATCCTAACATGACAAAGGTTAATTGGACATTTGTCCCAAATCCTAGAAAATTTCCTAACACCTTAGCCTATAATTTGTCACTTTTATGATGGGCCACATGGGAAAAAGTGCCAGCTCATCAAAATTCCTAACAACCTAGATTCTTTCTAGAATCTAGATACTTGTAACTACATAAAAAATCCACTATTATTGATTTTATACAAATTATATTTGATGTAAATCTCTCCCCTTTGGGTCAAGGAGAAATTGTTTGCTTAGGATTGATCCTCCTACATCAACATTATACTACAAATTTTCTCAATCAAGGTGCAATACCGTCATAATGCAAGCAACGTGCACGATCAAGGATGGTCTTGGGCTTTACATTCCTTTAAACATGATTGATTATCTTCTATATAGTTGAGAACTAAATAAGGACTTTAAAGAAAAGAGGATTGAATGTTATTATAGATCAATATTAGATCACTAACAGGGAAATGCAGAGGCATGCAAATGCATTATACCCAACACAATGTGATGAATTTCACAGCTCAAATAATCCAGGGACCATAGCCACTGAATCAAAGATAAGGAAGAATATTAACAGTGGAAAATACAAGAAACTTCCAAAGTACATAACTAAAAAATTTCTTGTTATCTTCATCATTAATTTAAACTATGTAACAAATGTATTTGTATATATAAATCAGAATTGTAGAGAAAATAAGATAAACTAATATGTTCAAATAATAGAGAGTAGGCAAACCAGCTAATACTGAGCAATTTCTACCTAACCATAGGTAGTCCAATGTGGACGTTGCCCCTTCCTCTGTGGATGCCACCCTTTAGCCGAGCCATGATACCACCATGAAAATTAGGAAGAGCATGATTCTAAAGTCTTACTAAATAGGTCTAAATGAAGAAATTTTCACTACCAAGTTTTCTTGAGAACACAACAACTCTTAAGCATCCACATTACCTACTACACACAACACAAAGGAGTACTCCCTTCTTTGTTACACAACACATTAGAAATTCCTCCAATGCTTTTCAATGTGGGCATAGAAAGGTCCAAACTAGTACTTTAAAACTTATGCATAATTTTTTTGGTTTCTTGGCTCTTTTACAAGGTTTAAAAGCTCATTCTTATGACTTGTTTTGCTCTATAATAGATTAGTTCTCTGTTTCCATTATTCCATCTCTCTAAAGCTTCTTCTTTTTCTGTAACATAATTCCTCCCTTCATTCAAAATTCCCATGCATGAATGCCAGCTAGAGAATTTCCACCCAACTTATTCCTTGTTCCAAGAATGTAGCAAAGTCCATTTGCTAATTTTTTGAAAGTGATGGCCTAGATTAAGGGATTTGTTTCCTCCACTCCTCCTAACCTCTTTTAACTTTGTAATCTAAGTTTTGAATAATTAAATGTTCAATATAATATAAGGTATGTGATTTTTCTTTCAGAAACAATTTCCCCTAGACCCCTTAACATTTCCTTCTTATGACATCGTAGCCCCTTTATGTGTTATTGCTCCATTGATCTTAGTCATTTTTATTAACTACACAAATAAAATGCTTACTTTATTCAAGATGGTTAAACTATAATATTACATAGTGACACTCTTCAATCTCCAACCAATAATTCACTCTTTGTCCTAACATATAAGAACATTTGGGATACCCCCAAATGTTCTTTAGACTAGTTTTGCAGTTCAATAGATGATAGGTGTTAGCTATAAAAGAGTGTAAATTTTATATAACTACAGTTCCAAATAGGTTGCAATTTTTGTTTATTTTATTGTAAAATATTGATTTATGTTGCATGAGAAGTTGACTTTTTTACTTATTTCATATCCATTTTTATTTTGACCCCGACAAATAAAAATCATAATATCAAAATCGGAAAAAAGTGCACTAACATCCGTACATAGGGATATTCCATTGTAATAAGATAGTGTTGGGTCTAAGGGCTTGGTGTTATACTACTTTCACCCCTCTTTAGTCTAATACATGGTCATGCATTTTTTTAGGAAGTGGGTTTATTTATGTACAGAAGCTCGAGGTAGAGAACCCCTATACAAATTTTGTTTTGCATCTTTGTATGAAAAACACATGAAATCACACAAAATTTATGGCTTGGACTTCTTACATAAGAACCTTATAGTTCAAGAACCTTATTTTTGAAAATGCAACATGAAAATGAATTCTTTTCTTATGAACATAAATAAGTTGTAAAGGTATAATAAAAGAATTAATCAATTATGAAAGAGCCCAATTACCATAATAGCTAATTTATTATAAGTTTTACTCAACATCAAAATTAATCCTATTAATTTTACTTAAGCATCCATATAAGAATACGCTGTCTTAACTAATCATCAACTTTAATCCCAATAACTAAATCAATAAATGGGACTACATTAAACTTCATATTGACACTAAATGACGACCTTTTTTTGGCATTAGAGGCATCAAAAGATTATGTGATTCCTTGAGAAGCACTTTCATTCTTCAACTTTCAAATCCTAGCTTTTGTAGGGAAATCCACACTTGCAGTTTAAAGGCATGTGAATAATTCAAGAACTTAAACGATAGGAATTGAAATAATAATCTATGAAGAAAAAATAGAGGTATAAATCTATCTAATATAACTAATCTAACTAAGAAAGGAAATAGTTACAATGCAAACCAGATAGGGGGGCCTTCCTAACTAACTTATGATACAATGAAAGATACAACACTATTAATCTACTCCATCATAAATATCATAATAGTGTCACTTATATTAAAATGAAATATAAAAGTTCACATTACAATCATGAAGAGGGTTTGCACAAACTCAATATAGACCTACATAATCTTTGTACTTGAGCTAAAACATACACTACTATACAACCATGACATAAAATCAATTGATCAGATTTGAGATAAACAAACCAACTATTTCATTGACCAATCTATTACTCTCACAAACATCAATCCACTTCCTTTTACATTACACAAAGTTTACATAAAATAGGGGATGGAATGGTAAGACACGACATTCTCCCTATTTCACAAACATACAGACTGTCGAAAAATCATGATTGATCCATTTCTTTACATTATGCAACATTTATATAGGATGTGGGGATGTTGTATAGCAACCACAACCAACTCCCTATTTTGGAGAGTCATTTGAAGCATTTCCATTATAAAAAAGGATATGGTGTTACCTCATAAGCAGACAATCCCCTGTTTTTGAATTCTAATAGAATGACAATGACCAATAAATAGAACACAAATTTCATTTGTGTAATGTTCTCATGACATGAAATGCATGAGAATATAGTCATCATTATGCCACAATTTATTTTGTTTTTGGATGATTATTGTTTCATTGTATGTGTATAATAGCCTACATTTAACCAAGGCATTGACCATGAGCTCATATCTTCTTCATTTGACCTGGGAAGTATCCAACTAACTTTAATCCATATTGAGCCACCTGGCAACAAAACCCATATGGTAGATTTTACCTAGGATGCACATAGGTATGACAACAAATGATTTGGGTTACTGATTTGCATAAAGGTTATCAGATCTATACTAACATATCTATCCTTTGCAACAGTCAATATTAATTCTATTAATTCATTAAAAACAATGAAAATCATAAGCCAAAGTGGCATCGGCCATGGCAACTGGATGCTTTTTGACATATGACACTATCACCCTTTCCTTCATGAATGTAGCTGACGTGTGACCATCTGGAAAATTCTTTTTGCACACCTGTACAATCTTCTTTTGCAACTCATCAAATGATAGATTGTACACATCCATCACTGGATCATCATCAAGGAGAAGAATCTCTCCTTGCTCACTCAAGATGGTTCTGACACTATAGGTGGTGGAGACTGAGAGGTGACCTCAGGTGCTCTCAACATGAGCTTAGTGTCTTGGTCCTATGGATCCTACCTAACTCCATGTCTGTCACTTCAATTAGTTGCTCAATCTGCTGAGCAAGCTCACGATCCTACATCTGCTCACTCTTTTCTTCAACTACCCGTTGTTATGACTCCTCAACCTGTATGGGAATTGTTTTCTCTATCATCACACCTTGCCTTTATTCTTCCTCTTGTTTATTCTTCTCTTCCATTTCTCTCCTTCTCAGCTCCTTCTCTTCCTTCAACTTCTTCTATGTTTCTTGCAACTTATGTTATGCTTCCTCCAACCTTTTCGTATCCTTCTTCCTTCAGTCTTCTCTTTTTAACTGTTGCTCCCTCTTTATCTCCACTGCCAAAGCTTCTTTCTCAGTGATGGGGTCTAGTTTCATCTTGTATCTTTGCTCAGCCTCTTGGTTCTTAGCAACCTTCCTCTTTCCCTTGTCCTGCATTGGATTGCTACTTATTGTTGTTGTTGTTGTTGCTTCCTGTGTTGTTGTTGCCTACAAAGCAACCTTCCAAGTTGTGGCTATACTGATTGGCTCATGGAGCTTGGAGTTATTGTAACAATATCTCCAAGGGTCCTCCTCGTGCCAATGAAATGTCCCATGGATCCATGGATAGTACACCTTCACACAGTGGTTCTTGCAAATACGGTGGTGATCATACGAATTGAAGTATTTGGTGCCGAACTCGAACTTCACTATTTCCTTAGCTTCGACATCAACATATTTAAAGATCTTAATCTCGTACAATCTAATTTGCAAAGGAAGGGCGAGCCATGGTGCCTTCTTCTTCCTGTGAAGTCCTTATGATAATCTCGTGGAGAAGTGATATGAGACCTTTTGCATGACCAACTTGTCCGTGGCATACCTTGGTAGAACATGCAGAGGCTTCTCTCCGTCAAACACTCTGATGAAGGTGCCACTGGGTGAGGCATACCAATTTTCAATGTTAAGTATCATCTCCATCGTTTCTTGGGATATGCAAGTTGGATCCTTCTCAAAGATCAAATTTTGCAACACGATGATGAAATGGTCAGTCAGCCTCATCGTAACTCCTTGGTAGTTGCAGTCAAAAAACAACTTGCAATAAATATTGATGGCAATCTCTTTCAATCTCCATGTCCAACTCATGCCAGGAAACTGATGTTGGGCACAGATTGCATCAAGTAAATACGCAAAGATGTATAATCTTTCTTGCTCATCCTTGGGTGTTAGTCACATGGACTTCAACTAAACATCCAACCAATCCGACCTTGAATAGCCTTCCATCACTCACCCACTGGTCCAACATAACCACCCAATTTTCAGGAAAGGTCTTCGTGCTCTCTTGACCATATAATCGACATGCAAAGATGATCAAGAACTGGTAAGCCTTCATTAGAGACTTGTCTTTTAAACATGATTGTGTTGAGATTGCAACAAGATGATGGAGCTTAGTGAAAAGAGTCGCCTTCACTAACTGGGCCCGCAGGCTATTTTTGGCGCAAGTCTATTTTTAGACATATGGATCATGTCTATGGATTGCAGGTTGCTGTTTATGGATGATTTATCAAGTTGGAAAAAATAGATGGACTTCTATTTTTAGACCACAGCGGAGTGACACCACAGCGGAGTGACTGCTCAGTCTAAATATAGAACAGTCAAATATTATTAGCTCATAATAATATTTAGACTATAAACTTTGTCTTATTCTCTTGGAGCACTTCAGGATGAGGTACGGATGTGGTACATGCAGATCCCAGAAGGAAATACGTGGTTACCTATGGGATGACTAATATTTGCATGCAGGACTTCAGTTAGAACTCAAGTGAGTTGAGTTTAGTGGACTGGAGGTGCAGTTGATGGTGTTGTGTTCAGTTTAGCTTTGTTAAACTGGTTGTATTTAGTCTAACTGGCGAATAGACTAGAGATGAGTTGGGTGAATTAGTTATTAATTAATTCACAGTTATTAACTCATAATACAACTAATGAATACATCAGTTAACTCAATTGCATGTCAGTGCATGTTCAG
>APFE030559219.1:47035-58277 GCA_000404065.3 Pinus taeda
ATCTGAGCTGTATTGTGTGTAACAGAGGTGAAGATACTTGTGAGAAGTATTATGCTGTGTAATGTTACATGACTCAATCATTAATACACAGATAGTTGGGGTTTTTAGTGAGATGCTTTCCCCGGGATACATACTGTGTTAATGTGTGAATGCTCTTGATGTTTTATTGTTATTGATGCTGCTATATTGATGATCAACGTAGAGGAGCTTATGTATTGTGTATGTTTTCCGCAATAGTACATGATCAAGATAATCTCCATTGAATATGTGTTAAATTATTCAAAATTTCTACAGATTGGGTGTCTATTTGAACTTCGATGGCTCTTTCACCCAATGCTTTACAATATCTATGGTGTTCACAAAGCTATGGGTGGCATAGAAAAGTGTGTCCATGTGGTTCAATGGCTAAGGTAAATGATACATTTGTTGATAGTTCTTTGCCTTGAAGGTGGCAAGATCTATCCCACTGGAACTTCTCAATGTCATAGTCTCTAGATCTATGTGTGAGACAATCCAGTGGATGATGTATGCACATGGGAAGGCAGGGTACCTGCATGCAACCTTGTGTAAGCCTGACCAATGGATACTAATGTAAAACTGTCGATCCTCTAATTCTTCCTTGAATTCCTCTGTAAAGATATCCTTGATTTCTTTCCATGTCAACTTCATTCCATTCTCAATGAACAACTGAGTTCCTGCATAAACTGGCAAGTTCACTGAGACCTGCTCAATTGCTTCCCTAATGCTACTCTTGATAATATCCTTTGATGCATCTCTCTTGGAAGCCATGTTACCTGTAACTGCTAGAGAGTTGTTCATAAATTGTTGTACCTGGAGACAAAGAGGACACTCATGACATGCAAATGTTAGCTTGAAACCAAAAGCACTTCAAGAATCATACCAAGCAACAAACTGGGCGAATTCTCGAAGGGATTGCCCTATCTTGGCTCACATAGGTGACTGGATGCTAGCTAGAACTGTGCATTGGACAGTCCCAACAGTCAGTGGGGAGGTCTTGTTGACTAGAACTGTGCAATGTGCAGTTCAGTCTGGGAACAAGCCAGGAGACACTGTGCATTGTGCAGTCTCAATGGCCAAGGCTTGGGGATAGTTCCTGGAACTACATAGTACATAGTTGGAGATAGGCTTGGGCAACCTCTACGTAATTCCAGAAGCCAAGGTTGAGGCCTTGAGCTCCAGAAATGTGCAGTGCGTGATTGGGAAAATGAGATCCGGGCCAAGGAAGCCTAAATTTGCCCAAGGGGAGTGAGAAATCAAACAAATCTGAAGGATAGTGCGATGCTGGATGCAAATATAAGTGAATGATGATGCATGTGAGTGGAAGAAGTGCAAGAATTAATCAAACTGAAGGAAAATGAAGCATGTGGAGAGAGTCGCCGCAACGACGACCGTTAGTGCAAAAATAGGGTAATTCATGCAACACTTAGGAAAGGCAATGAAAAATTTAAAACAACACTTCTACAAGATAAAAGAAGTTTAAAAACCAGGGGTTGTTCAAAAAAGCGAGTAAAACAACACTCTCACAAGCTAAACAAACAAAAGTGACAGAAAAAGCAGCACAAGCTTAGAAAAGGAAGAATTACCCATAAAAGCAACGACTATCACACCGAAGGTTCCTTGATCTCCTTGGGAATGCCATAGTTCCAAGATCTAATGTGTAAATGAGGTCTAGTAGTATCAATTAGATATATTTGATCAATTTAGGGTTTATGACTTGAAGGCCAAAAATCAAGGAAAAGGTGACACTTGGCGGTAGTTTCTAAAATAACTCAAGTGTCTCCTTTGAACTACTAAAAATAGATCCCTATTTTCTAGGGATGATTTTTCACTTTTTTCTTTTTGAAGAAAAGCTTCCATGTATGGCCCGGAGAGATTGGTAGTTCTGGGAAGGACTGAGCAATTCACTGGCTCATGCATTAAGAAACTTCTGAGGGAGAAGCTTCTACGCAATTTATGGGTTAGTGGCTTTGGGCTGCCTCTCATGCTCTACACAATTTCCCAGCTGAAGGCTGGATGTTAGTTGGCTCTGTGAAAATTTGGATCCAAAGGCTCACTGTCAACTTGGACTGCACAATTCCCAAGGGCAAGGTTGGTTGCCCTCAAGGATTGTGTAGTTCACTAAGGCAAGCCTGGAACCGTGTGAAAACCAAGTCAAGAGACTGTATCTTGGGTTAGGCAGTAAACCAAGTAAGAAAACACAAGCAAAAATGCAAAATATGAAGCTCAATCAAAGCACAAGTACTTAGGTCAGTGTGAGATGAGTGTTGCGATTTAGGAGGGAGGCTCCAAAACGAAGCATAGGAAAAATTTTGGAGGGTGGTTGTAACTGCTACAACACAACCATATCTATAAAAGGGTATGCGTAATTTGTCACCTTCATCAATGACTACTCCAGAAAAACCTAGGTCTATTTCTTGAAGACCAAGGATGAGGTCTCTAGTCATTTCCAAGAGTTTAAAGCTCTAGTGAAAAACATGACAAGGAATTGGATCAAGGTGTTTCACACAGATAACAAAGGAGAGTATAAAGACAATGAATTCACAAGCTTTTGTGCAAAGGAGGGAATTAGGAGGGAGTGGACAACTTGATACAATCCACAACAAAATGGAGTAGCGGAGCAGAAAAATAGGTCTATGGTTGGGCGGAAAAAGCTATGTTGTATGACCAGAACATGCCCAAGTTTCTACAGGTTGAGGCATGTAACACAACGATGTATATCCAAAACAAGGTTCCTCACAAGTCATTGGGGAAGATAACACTAGAAGAGGTTTTCTCAAGAAATAAGCCAGAGGTTATTCACTTCAGGATCTTTGGCAGTGTAGCCTACTACCATGTATCAGATGAGAAACACACTAAGTTAGATAAGATTGCAGAAAAGGGGTTCTTCATTAGGTTTATTAAAACCTCAAAGGCATATGAGATCTATATTCCTAGTAGCTGGAAGATTATCGTGAGTTGGGACGTAAAATTCATGGAGAAAAAAGCCTTCAAGAGATCTTGCGAGATGCCAACAGGTGATCAGAGTGAGCTAGCAAAAGTTCCATTGGTCCAACAACATGGGCAACTATAGGAATATATGCAAGGACAATCACAAGGATCTTGTACAATTACCAATATGAGCATGACATCAGGTGCAATATTTCTAATGAGTTCGTAGTAGATGGAGCAGCAAAGACAAGATGAGGAGTTGGTTAAACCATCCATCACCAGCGGTCGAACTAGCAAAGAAGCTAGTCAGATGCTGAGGGATTCAAAGGAGTTTATGGGAGATCCTAGGATGGGCAAGAGAGGACATAGATAGCAAGAAAGGTACCAAGCTTTGGTGGCACAATTTTTTGAGCCTTCTAGCTATCAGGAGGCTGCATATCATCAAGCATGGAAATATGCCATGGTGGAACAGTATAACTCCATCATGATGAACGATGTTTGGGAGGTAGTGCCCATACCTGTGGATAGGTCATTTGTTGGCTCTCAGTTGATCTATAAGATCAAGTATGATGCATATGGTAGCGTGGAGAAGTACAAGGCTAGGCTCCTAGAAAAGGGGTATGCGTAGAAGGAAGGCACAAATTATGAGGAGACCTTCACCCCAGTTTCCAGATATACTTCCATGAGGTCGTTATATCTCTAGCAGCACAGATGGGATGGCACATTCACCAAATGGATGTCAAGGAAACATTCTTATACAAAGTGATAGAGGAGGAGGTATACATCAAACAATCACAGGGCTTTGAGACACGTGAGAGGGGAACTCACGTGTGCAAACTAAAAAGAGAACAATATGGGCTCAAACAGGCCCCCAAGGCATGGTGTGGTTGGATTGAAAACTACAGTAGATGGAATTTTTCAAGAGTGATGCATATCCCAACCTTTATTATCTAATGGTAGAGGGTGAGATGTTCATCTTAGTCTTGTATGTGGATGACCTCTTTCTGATAGGTTCATCAAAGATCATAGAGGATTGCAAGAGGAATCTGGCAATAGAGTTTGACATGAAGGATTTGGGACTGATGCATTACTTCCTAGGCCTGAAGGTATGGTAGAAGGATGGGGAGATCTTCCTTGGTTAAGGGAGATATACTACACAGATTCTAAAGAGGTTCAAGATGTAGGAATATAGGCCTATGTCCATGCCTATGATTACTAATTGGAGGAAGATATATGCATTAGAAGACAAGGACATTGACCTAACCTTGTATATATAGCTCATTAATTCACTCATGTATCTGGTTAATATCATGATAGACATATGCTTCGTGGTGAACACTCATTCAGTTTATGGTGGGACCTAAGAGAGTGCACTAGACAACAACGAGGCATATACTGAGGTATTTGCATGGAACAATCAAGTATGGTTTGATTTATACTCAAGGTGATGATGTCAGGCTATTTGGTTTTATAGATGCATATTGGGAAAGCATTTCAATAGATCAAAAGAGCACATCCGAGTATTGCTTCGATGTTGGTTCAGGTGCTGTGTCTTAGTGCAGAAAGAAGCATATTTTTTTGGCACCGAGCTCTGCAAAATAAGAGTAAATGGAAGCTAGCATAGCCACATGTGAAACTATTTGGATTCAAAATTTGTTAGTGAGTTTTTTCCCTAAGAGCATGTAGGCAACCGATATCTACTGCGATAATCAAAGTTGCATCTGGCTCTCTGAAAATCCAATGTTTCATGATAGGTCGAAACATATAGACATAGGATATCACTTCATCAAAGATTATGTGTAACATGGAGCAGTCCAACTACAACATGTTCCCACATACCAATAGGTGGCTGATATACTCACAAAATATCTAGGGAGAGCTAAGTTCGTCTACTTCAGAGAACAAATGTGTATAGTGGAGAACACCTTCCTAGCTAAGAGGGAGTGTTATTTTTTTTATGGATATGGTAGAATTAGATAGGTCTTCTAGTTTCAAATGATGCTAAGATGCCAAGGAACATGCCAAGGAACACAAAATATCCAAAACCCGTAAAATGTTTCACGAGATAAGCTTGGGAAACACCTTAATTAAATTAATTTGCCATAATTAAAACATTTCCTACGTCTAACTTAGGAAAAGTGATAAATTAAAGTTAATTAATTAAGGATGTTCAAGATTTCTCTAGAGACTTCTATTGATGAAGTCTGATTGATATTAGTCGTCGATGGATATTACATCATGGTTGTTGAGACTCCAAAGAGATATTATAAGAGCAGGTCGAAGGGCTTGGAAATTGCATCAATGTGATCATTATGAGCAAGGAAGATCAAGTATCCTAGTTTGTAGTTTCCAGTGAGGGCACAATTTGAGCCTGGGAAAGGGCATTAGAGGAGGGAGTAAAAAAAATTTGAGAGTAGGGATCTGGAGGAGAGATTCCCAATATTTTTCCAGTTCCAAAGTGGCAGGAAAAGGGAGGCATAACACATCTATAGATGATGTCATACAAGTAATGAAAATATACAAAAACTCCAGTGTGAGTTATCAGAAGAGCCACATATTAGTAGCTAAAGGCCAG
Organism: Pinus taeda; assembly: GCA_000404065.3. Classification (NCBI taxonomy): domain Eukaryota; kingdom Viridiplantae; phylum Streptophyta; class Pinopsida; order Pinales; family Pinaceae; genus Pinus; species Pinus taeda. Next base: position 52,560 of record APFE030559219.1, read on the forward strand.
ATCTATTTCCAAAAGGAAGAGCGAGTGGTTTCCAATGAGATAGGGAGGTAGGAAAACTTAGTTAGAGCCATTTTCTAGGCAGTGTGAGTAGATCCAAAGCTACTAGTGCGCATTTTGGTTAGTGGCGCGAATAGCCAACAGGAAGTGGGAGTGGTTGGATAGAGGTTGAGTTGGTTTGTAGAGGAGATTTGAGATCTATAGTATATTCTTCCAGTTGTGATCTATATTTGTCAAGGATTTTCAATTGGGAATCTAGTTGTATAATTCTCAAATTGTTGCATAGTAAAATAAACCCTCATATGCTGCATCAATTTTCCCTTTAGGGTTTTTCTAGGGATGTTTAGTCCAAAAATATTGTTGTTAATTTTTATTGTATGTATGCATCTATTTATCAGTTCCAGTTTATTTTTCCACAGTGTTTTTATTGTGAAGAATTCACAAGTGAATTAATTTTTATTTGTTGTAAACAAATAAATTGCTAACAAGTTAGAAGATTAAACTCTAGTTGGTGAATCATGGAAGTTTCACACATAATTCATAAAATTCGTTCCTACAAAATTCTCCATCATTATCCATCCTCAACACCTTAATTTTGTTCTCTATCTAATTTTCTACAAGAGTCTTAAACTCTTTAAATTTGTTAAAGACTTCATATTTCTTCACGAGGAAATTAATCCATGTATTCCTTAAGAAGTTATTTATAAATGACATGCAATGCATAGATTTACCTAGGGATGGAATCGACATAGGTCCAAATTATCATTGTGCACCAACTGTAATATTCCCTCTGCCCTCATAATACCTGTTAGGGTCCTATAATATACAGGATCAATTGATGATTATATGCTGATTTTTATGTTATGAGATGTTGTAAATAGTACTTCATTCTGTAAATTATTTCCAATGAAAAAGTAGAAAAATAAAATAAAATAAAATGAAAAGGGGATATTTAAAAAAATGATATATGTATGAAAAAAATAAAAGAAAAAATAGATAAATATTCAAAAAATAAAAAAATATGATGAAAAAACCCCTTATAAAATAAAAATATGTGTTGCTAGTTTAAATGTCACATTAGTTGTCTAATAATTGAGTTTGATTAGTTTAATCGCGATTAATTAAGTGTTAATAAAGTTATTTTTTACACGAAACTTTTTGTTGTTATGTAATAATGATTGAGTTATAATCAATGCCCATTATCTAACCTGCCCAGATCAATAACGAATGATCACTTTGGACCCCCCCACTCCCCCCCCTCCAACAGTTAATCAAGGGGGGTGGGGGTCAAAAAAGGGGACTCCCCCATTACAGCTTTTGCAACATGGCACTCCCTTGTGGACTTCAGAACCCCTCCCGCCCCTCCGACAGTTAATCAAGGTGGGGGGGTTCTGAAAAGAGGACTCCCCCATTTCAGCTTTTGCAACATGGCATTCCCTTGTGGACTTCGTACCACCCCCCCGCCTCAACTACTTACCACTCAACCCCCCTCCATAATCTACCTTTCCCCTCTTCCCGCCTAATAGTAATAGTTAACCCCGCTCCCTCCACTCCATTCTGCTCCCACCACATGTCATATCTCCTCCACTTTGCTCCCGCCACATGCCTCATCCCTATGCTTGTCGTATAACCGTTAAGTGTTTGTTTTAACATACAACCATTGCCAGATTAATGAATCTACTCCATCAAATGGATAACTCTCAATGGTACAATGATCCTCCCAATAAAATAACCCTGAACCCCATTCAATCAGCCTTTCGTCTGCACTCCCGCGATAGTGAATGTCTGCTACTGTTACTACAACCCCATCAAGCTAAATATTATTCCTCCGACCACTCTTGGGTAATTACTGTTTTTCCTATCTCATTTCCTTAAAAATGTCTTCTAAAGGTAAATCGAAAGCCACAAGGGAAAACCCTATGCTCCCCCTCTGTGATTGACTTAGACCAACAGCTATTAGTGGACGAACATTATAAAATATCTGAAACTAGTTGTGAGTTTGACCTCTACAAACTACACAAATGGTTTTAAAAAAATTCTTGATGTCAGTGACAAATTGAGTTTGTGGGACTCCTTCCTACCTCAATTCATTTTTCCCCAAGCCCATCATTTTCCAGAATTTGTCTCATGGTGCCATTTTAGGTACATACCGAGTCAAAGGGAAATCTTTTCTTAGAACAATGACATTTTGACAATTACCCCTGACTACATATGCCAGATGCTTCAAATCCAAAATTTAGCCTCTTTGAAACCCTTTTTAGTAGATTCCCTCATGGAATTCTACAAAAACTTGACTTTTCCCCACAGAGCCAAAATTTATGAGACATTTCTACGTGAGAATGTCCAATTTCCAAAAACAAACCCTCCTTATCCAACCTCAATGTTTCTTGAAATGACAAAGAAAATTATCTCTATAGTTACTTGCTTATTGGGCTATCAAACCAATCAGTGGGTTGATGAATCCATCATAGGTTTTCTATTAGTATTTTCAACAAAAGAGAAACCTTCAGTCATTTTTCATTACAATGAATTATTTGTAGAGGCCATCCATGAACAATTCCTTAAGTTTTCTATAGAAGGAGTCTTTAAACATGCTTCCGTTTTAGTTTACTTGTTCTTCTTCCATCAAGCAAACAGATTTCAATTTCCATTATAGAAACTGGATGAACAGGGAAATGCACAGTTTGTGATCCATTGGACTTCCTTGGTAAGGAAGCATACGAATGAATTCACATTCAGTGATTATGTAGACCAATTTTTGTACATAGTTTCCTGCCTACTCAATAGTGATGTTGAACCTAGAATTGGACTTGACATTAGGAGAATTATACATCTCAGTGAACAAACAAAGGCAGGCGATTGGTACTTGTATCAAAATTACACTGAGATTAGAGTGTATGGATGCGAATTGCCTGCATATAGATTGACTAATTTTGTTCCTATAAGAATTTTTTCATTAGAGTATATTAAGAAAATGATAAATATGGATCATCTGCACTTTGTGGAAACCAAAAGGAAATATCAGTTCAAATCAAAGCACAGATTGGGGTTTTCATTTGTAATACCAAAATAGTAGCAAAATATGCAGATCTTCTCCTCAAACAAATGAAATTTAAACTCAGTTTCACTTGGTCATGTGATCCATTAGGAATAATATCAAAATTGAGAGTAGAGCATAAAACTACTCCATATACTCATACTCCCAAACCTGAAATTGAGCAGTATATGAATCAAGATCAATGGCAAAAAGTTACATTTCAAGAGGCAGAAGAATTGGTACTTTCTACTACGACATCATAGACAACAGTGCCACACGAAAAGAAGGATAAAAGACTAAGGGAAGATGCTTCCCCTTCGGTCTCAGAAATCCAGGGGAAATAATTTCAAATATATAAAAAGAGGTAGAAAACCAATCAAGCAGCAGAGTTTTCACAGGAAGAAAATGTTCAATCTACAATAGTCTTGACGGGTCCTTATACTTCTAATTTCCCTCAGATTGAAGACATTTTCATATGGTCACCATCATCTTCAACTTCTCAAGAACCTCTGGAAACATCTCAATCAGAAGAATTGGTTCATGATCAACCTAAACCAAGTATATTTGCCAGTTATAAGGAAATAAAAAAGAAAAATGAACTCCTGAAAGTAACCACCTATTCTTAGTTTTGGAAGCAAACAGCTTCATCACAACACATACTTCTCTTTTCTTTTGACGTTGAGGAAGGGAAAATGCATATAGGTTTCTTTGAAGCTCAAGTTCCTTTTCCTAAAAGTGCAGATGAATACAAGAAGACTATCTTTTCTTTTAACATTGATCAAATCCATCCTATTGATCAGATGGATTTGCAAAAAAAACTAGTGAAATGTTGTATTCTACCCCGATGAACTCAGTAATGGAAACATCCAAACTTCAGGCATCAGTCAACAATATTCAGTCTTAACTAAAATTGGAAAAATTATCTTCTTTAGCTAAAGACACTACGATAAAGTCTTTAGAGGATTTAGTAATTAAACTGGGATATGATCCCAGTAATGTAAAAGTTGCTGAAGAGATCATTAAGAGAAAAAACGCTAATATTGAAGCCCTAAAGAAGTAGATAAAACTTCCATCTGCTAAAGATCTAGAAAACAAAGGAAGTTGGTCAGTTAGAAAAGGAGAAATAAGATATGTTTAAAATTATTATTGAACATAGTGGACAGATTAAACAAATGGAGACTGAAATTGTGACGCTGCTAAAAGAGAAAGAACAATCAACTAAATTAGTGGTAATTCCTCTCAAAACAATTCCAATTATAGGTACATCAACAATAGGGGCTTCTATGTCAGCAGAGACACGATCTAGAGATACATCAGGGGAATTAATCATAGTTATGGAAGACTTGTCTATCAGAGGGAAGGAAATTGAAAAGCTGAAAGCTTAGCTTATTAATCTCCAAGGGAAAAAATTAAAACTTGAAAATGTGTATTTGTCATAACTTCAAAAGACTCATAGATCATCTTAGAGAATTCAACTTTTAGAGACTGAATCTACCACGACACAAACAATTGCACAGGCAAAGGAGAACATTTGGGTAGAAATTAATGAAGTTGTGACATAAATTTGGCCTTCTATTGAAATTATTTTCGAGTAGGAGGAATTAGTGCAAAGACCAAAAGGGGTCTTAGGAGATATAAAGGAAAATTTGGGTCAGAAACTAGGCGAATCTACTGACTTAATAAGAATTATGAATTCAAATACAAAAGAAGAACTAGAAGAATATGAGATTACAAACAAAACTGAGACAATACTTGAGGTAAGCCGAGTTCTTACAAAAATGAATTTAATGATACAATTAGAGAATAAATGTCATAACCTTGAGTCTAGCATTCAAAAATTCCACAAGAAGTTCAACATACTGCACCAAAAGGGGCTTCCATGTTTAAAGGGAATGGGAGACAGTTAGAGGATTATTAGGAAAAGTTATATTCCATAGCAAGAGATAAATCAAAAATTTCCACCATAAAGTGAACCATTATAGGGAAAGCATTCATGAAAGGTTTGAAGTTCAGCTTACTTATCAAACACGAAATAAAACATTTGTTTTTAATTAAGCCTACTTTCCATAAATATACCGAGGTGGATGAAACCTATAGAAATTTAATCAATTTCTCCACCCAAGATGAAGACAGATGGGATAAATTATGTCAAAATCTAGAGTAAACAGACATTCATATTCAACAACAAAGAAAAAAAAAATCAGGCCGAGTCATCACCAGAATCCTCGAAGTCAGTGCCAAAGAGCTTCAATAGTTTTAATTCTCCTATATCCTTGTACTATTTTTGTAAACAGTTTTTTAGGATATTTTGTAGAAACATCTTGATATTTAAAATCAAGATATTTTGATAAATTTGTATAAACACTTCATATTTCGAAGTACAAAGGGTTGGAACTTGTATGAAGAAAGAAACTCTTTGATGTAAATATGTGCATGTAATGAAGTGATTTTTTTCTTTAATACAAAACGTTTGTTCCAGGATTCATGTATCAGGCAATTGGTGAAGTTTCCTCTCGTAAAATTTTTATTTTCCCAGTTTTCCATATGTTCTTTCTGTCTCTATTGTTTAAAGAAGATTGAGGGATGAATTTTTTTAAATACACTCTACTTTGGATTATAAACAATATTTATGTTTTCACTCTGATATTAAATATAGAATCCATCCTAGTATACTCTATGTTTAA
>APFE030559221.1:0-12035 GCA_000404065.3 Pinus taeda
ACCACGTTTCATAAATTTTCAGACTGGATCCACAAATAACATCAAGAATTTCTGCATCAACCAATCACCTTTTCACCAATCAAAACTGAATCAAAATAAACACTTCTCTGACGACTGTACCCAAATCATAATAATAGTTATCACACCCCACTTCTGAATCCAGAACACTGTAGCAATAAACAAAAGCAGCTAGAACATAAATCAAGAGATGTACGCTACTCCTCTATTCAGAAACCTGCATGCATATGCTTCTGTGTCAATACCGACCTGCGTATAGATCTATAAATTCATTCTTTCAAACATTCATATATTAGTTAACCTAGATTATCATATTTATAGATCAAGCGTGCGCCACATATCACAGATCAAAATCATATAGAGATACCAGTATTCCAGCCTTAAGATTTTGACCCATCAATAGAACTTATCCTTCTCCTTGTGATCAGGTTCCTTCTTCATTCAGATCCAGATCTGTACCATAACCCAATCACAATATTCCAGATCTAGCACTTTATCAGATATTCAATAATTCAGAAGATGCCTTGCCAATGATCTCCTTTCCTCTTTTATAGCCTTAGCCTTTCACAATACCAAGACCAAACCATAAAAAATTCAATATTACCATGGACAATACTTGGATCAACACTTAGGACGAGATACCATGGCCCAAAACCATAAGGTTCAAATACCAAGGACTAAATACCACGGACCAAAACCATAGGATAAAAAACTATCGGACTAATACCTGAACCACCATAGATTTCCTCGTGCGCTTTCTCTGCACGAAAAGGAATTATATTATATATATATATTTTTTAAATTTTTTTAAATTTTTAACATTTAAATTTAATTTTATTTATTTATTTTTATTATTATTATTTATTTATATTATTATTATTTTTTTTTTTATTTTTTTTATTTTTATTATTTTTAATTTTTTATTTTATTTTTCTTCATGAAAGTGCGTGAATTTTTCTTTGCATGAAAGTGTGTGAACTTTTCTCTGCATGAAAGTGCGTGAACGTTTCTCTGCATGAAAGGAACTTTTCTCTGCATGAAAGTGCGTGAACTTTGCTGCACTATAACTTATCATCTGAGATGAGTGGGTTGCCATCAAGTACAACATATGTATCATAATGCCAACAGGGTTTTGTGGGTTTTTAAGGGAAAAAGAAAATTAATAAGGGGGGAGGATTTTTAAAGGGAATGACTAGGGAAAAGGGTTGAAATTAATGAAACAAGGTTAAAATGAGGGGAAAGGGTATTTTTTCAAGGGTAATGGGTTTCACAGTAGGGAAAAGGGGTTTTGGGTTGGGAGATGACCTTTGGAGAGTAATTTACTAGGGAATTGTGTGAAACCAAGGGGCAAGGGTCAAAATGAAGGGAAAAGGGTATATTCTTAAGAAATGATGGGATGATGGGGAAATTAGCAAGTATGTAGTGGGGGGTGAAATTAAATGAGGGGAAGTTAATTAAATGAGCTTGTGAACATCCTTTAACTTTCATAACTGCTCCTGCACACTAAAACATAAGATTAAACATGATAGATGTGCTTATGCTCCAATCAATTTTGTACTTTTGCAATCTTTCTTCTACTTAACCTTTACTTACCCTAACATTTTTTCTTCACTTAATTGGGTGCATTTAAGCTAGCAGACCCTTTCTTTCCTTTTTCTTTTGAAAAACAAACTATCTAATTCTAACCTTATATCTTCCAATGGCTCAGATTAAGCTTATGAGCACATTTTATTTCTCTACCTAAATACTGATCTGCCAAGATTAAACAGTTTGGCTAATTCTTTATTCTCTATCAATAAACATGAACTAGTCAAGATTAAACAATTTGACTATCATGGGTTGTGGCATTTATGACAAGCTGCACACAACCATTATTTTGTACAGGAAAGTAAAAAGTAGTGGCACTTAGACTTGCAAACTTTCATGATCTATTTTTGTTTGGGGTTCATATTTTTTCACTTTTTTGATATTTTCTTATTCTTTTTGTCCTTTGATATTTATTTTAGGACATACCCTCTTTACATTTTTTAATTTTTAATATGGAAAAAATTTTACAGAAAGAAAAAGTATGTACAATATTACCAGACTAACCATAGACAATTAAAAATTATGAATCCTATTATTATAGGACCCTAATAGTGGCTCCACATGGGGATGGAATTTCCTGGTGAAATATCAAGAACTTCAAGATCAATAGCCTTTGAATTGTGACTGCAGTTACCTCGTAAACTGTTCTTCTGTGATTTCCGCCTGGTTCATACTTATGATGGTGAAACCTTCAAAGCTCAAGGCCTTCTCTCCGGGCTTCAACCTCAATAGATCACCATCCAATCCAATCTACACTCTGCAATGTTATGTACAATGATCAAAGTAAAGTGAACTATTGTTATCTGTGGAAAAGTAATGCTTCAACATTCTACCATTGACAGGTCCTCCTAGTAGATCTGATCCATCTATCTCTCTCAAGAAAAAAACATAGTTACCTCTGTAACCATAAATGACATAAGGCCCTTTCCATAAGAAGTCAAATTTGCCATGTTTTCCTTTGTCTTCTCTTCTTGAATCCCACTTAATAAGTTTATCACCTATGTAAAAATCATCAACTTTAGTATTTTTATCAAATACATTTATGATTTTGTCCTAGATTACTTGTGATTTTACATATGCTTCTTCTCTGGTCTGTTGCAAGTGTATGGTCCGATTTATCCTTCTCTGTATATCATTTGGTTCCACCTGTAATTCTTGGGTGATCTTCATCACTAGCACTCCCAAATATGATGGAAAAATAGCATCCATCCCATACACTAACTAACAGGGAGACGTGCCAATGGACTTCTTGGTAGTTAGTCTATCTGCCCATAAGGCATTGACCAACTTTTTGTTCCATGTCTTTATGTTGTCTTCCAGTAATTTCTTAATGATATTGACGAGGCTTTTATTAGAGGATTCTGCAAGTCCATTACCTTGATGGTAATAGGCAGTGGAGTGGCCAAGGGTGATCTGGTATTTGTTACAAAAATATACCATTTTCTTGGATTTAAAGGCAGCTGCATCATCAGTAATGAGATTTTGGGGACAAGATATTATTTTCTAGGAAGGAGATAATGACTGTGTTTGTGGCTTGTCTAGAAGGGATAGCTTCTATCCATTTGGTAAAATAATCAATGGTTGTCAAATCCACTTATGCTGGGCTGAGGAGGCTGACTGCATTTCTCCAATGAATTCTAACCCTCATTGTTGAAATGGAATTTCAGTGGAGATTGGCTTAAGAGGTAAGCATAAAAGTTTGTTCTTTCCCTCAAATATCTGGCACTTATGACATGAGTTCACATGTTTCTTAACATCTGCACACAGGGTGGAACAGTAAAAACTAGCCCTCAAAATTTTGTCAGCAGTAGTCTTCCAACACAAGTTTCCTCCACAATCTCTTGCATGAAATTCTTGCATAATTTTACCAGCTTCATCTTTTAGTAAATAGTTCAAAAGAATACCACTAATGTCTTTCCGAAACAAAGCATTATCTATGATACAATATCTTAATGACTTCATTTTCAAAAATATAGCTTTAGTTCTTGTTAAACTAGGAGGAGCTTGTAAGTTTAGTAATACCAATATGATATTTGCATACCAAGGTGGATATGTAAAAGGTTCACTAATCTGTGGAGTCGCCATCTCTTCCTGATCATCAAGGGTACCAATGAAATTAATATCTAGGGCCTAACAATTCGATTCAGCCATGAGTTTGGCTAAACCTCAGACTTTGATAAGTTTAGTAGGCTTTATTTCTATGCCATATTCCAATATAGTGGCAATTCATTGTCTCTTTTCCATTCAGGGCCATTTTGTGTCAAAATGTCCTTAACTACTGAATTTGGAACATAAGAAATAATGTGAGAATACAAAACGTACACTATGAAGTCTTTAATAGCCTTTACTAAAGCTAATGTTTGTTTTTCCATAATGTTGTATTTGGGTGTGGCATGTCTTAAGGATTTACTGAAAAATGCAATTGGTTGTTCATATCCTTGGTCATTCTTTTGCAACAAGACTGCTGCAATGGTGTGTTCTGAAGCAAAAGAAAAAATTATAAATCTTTCTGAAAATTAGGACTCATAAGGACCAGAGTTTTGGTCAGGGCTTCCTTGATGGCTTCAAAAGACTGTTTGGCCTCCACTGTCCATTTAAGTGCTAAATCCTTTCTTAACATACTATTTAGTTCTCTAATCAATTCTGCTAAATTTGAAATGAATCTCCTAATAAAATTAATTTTTCCTAAAAATGGCTGCAACTCTCTGATGTTTATAGGATGGGTGATGGTTAAAATAGCCTCTATTCTAGCAGGATCTATTCTAATTCCATCTTTAGATATGATATGTCCCAACAACTTTCCTTTTTCTAGACCAAAGAGTGTCTTTTTGGGATTTAAAGAAATCCCAAATTTCCTGCATTTAGTGAAAACTCTTCTCAAGTGATCTAGGTGTTCATTGTTAGATTTAGAAAAGACTGTAATGTCATCTTGGTATACCACTAAGAAATCATGGATCTCCTTCGAAAAATATATATCCATAGCTCTTTTAAATGTTGCTCTTGCATTCATTAATCCAAAAGGCATCTTCAAATACATGAAGGTACCCTAAGCAATAGTAAATGTAGTTTTGGCTTGGTCCTCTGGTTGAACTAAGATCTGGTTATATCCAAAGAATCCATCAAGTAAGGAGATTCTGGATTAGCCTACTACCCTCTAAAGGATATGGTCCATTTTTGGTAGAGGATAGTTGTATTTTAATGAGACCTTGTTTAAATTTATGAAATCAACACAAAGTCTGAATTCTCCAGTCTTTTTCCTAGTAGTGACTAAGTTTGAAATCCAATCTGAGTATCTAATGGGAGCTATAATTTGGGAATCATACATTCTTTTAACTTATTTCTCAATAGATGGCATAAGAACTGGATTAATCCTCCTAAGTTTCTATTTAAAAGGCTTATGATCTTCTTTGAGAGGTATTTTGTGTTGAATTATGCTAGTGTCATAAGACTTCAAGTCTTCATAACTCCGTGCAAATACATCTTGGAACTCTTTAAACAGATTTATGTATTTTACCTTTTCCTCTGGAGGTAAGGTTTTTGATATTTTAATGAGATTTGGTTCTTCCTCAGTTCCTATGTTGCATTCTTCTATGTTTGCTCTTAAAGGTTCCATTTTCAGTTTTCTAGCTACATCGTTTGAGTCAAACAAATATTCTAAGGGGACTAAAGAATTTCAGGATCATCATTCATTATTTCTTCTATCTCTACATTTTATAAGTTATCTACTTCTAATCTAGCGAAATTAGTGGGTTTACCTATATCTAAAATATTTACATCTATGTCACTATCTATGTTATTATCTACTGTACAGTCTGTATCTATTTACAATTCTGAAACTCACCTTCAACATTCATGAATTCATAAATTTGGGAATCTTGTGAGAAAATCCGCCAATACTTCAAATTGTCTGGTATGACAGGCTTATGTCTCACTTCTGCAGCGCAATGATGGTTGGGTTGGAAGGGCAATTTGCAGGTACTAGCAAAAGTGGCAAGATTGTGGGCCTGCATATTTTGTTTTCTAGAAATGGAAGCAAAGTTTGTTTCTGTTAGCTACCTATACCAATAGGTTTCATTTTTCATGATTGGTAGGGGAAGTGCCAATATGATCTACTTTGGTGATACAAAGATCTCATATTCTTGTGGAAGAAGTATACTTACATTTGGTTGATGCTGCCCTACTTCTAAAAGGGTGATCCAACAGCCTAAGCTGGGTCATGCCATGTTTCAATTTTTTTTGTAGATTAGAGAAAGAAATATGTCCAAACAGCTCAATCTTGGCAGGTAAAGTAGATAGGTAGAGAAAGAAAGTTCCCAACTGCTTAATCTGGGGCCTTGGAAGCAATAAGGGTAGTTTTAGATTGAAAATCAAAAGAAAAAGCCAAAGGAAAAGAAAAGGCACAGAAGGGTTTGCAAGTCTAAATGCACCCTCCTTGGAGTAACAAAAAATGCTAGGGAATAGAGTGGGTAGGTAGATGGGGTTGCAGAAAGCATGGTTTATGGCATTTCACTGGCCTAAAGCAAAGGTAAAGACATGGTGCTAGTGCAGGTTTCCTATTTCAGCAGTCTTACAGCAACTTAATGAAGCATGTCTAACTTCCAGATTAGCCCCCATCACATTCATGGCTAACATCCCTATACCACCTATGTTCATGAAAGCAGTCAAAATCTTTTGTTGGTTCTTGTTTCTTTAAGAGCCACATTTGTTGTGTAAAGATTCTTTTCATTTTGATCTACTTCCTAAAAACTAAGTTGACTTCATATAAACAGCTTAGTATTTTACCCCCCTCATCCACCTTTTTTCACTCATGTTAACTACTAACCTATCACTAGTTAACTCCTTATATCCCCTATCCCCCCTATTACTATGTAAATTTGGCAAAAAACCCAAAAATATCTATATATCCCCTTCCCTGAGAGCATTATAGCTCTATGTATCGTTTTGAAAGTTTCAAAGGCTAAAACATTGAGCGCGACCCAAAGAGCGCCGAAAAATTAATCTTGGGATTAATCCGGGATTTGCTTGGATTAATAACCTAAAACCCGCTTTGTAAATAAACCTGTGTGAAATCCCATTTTTACACGTAACTCTGCAAAAAACCAAAAAACCCACTTTTTACAATGTTCCGCCGGGCACACATTTCAGAAATAATAATATTTTATTCTTCCCCGCAGTTCGTATTGCCCTCGCATCTCATCAACCCGTCAACCGTCGGATCTGGGCTTTCCCATCCGACGGCCCACATCCATATCGGACGAGCCTCGATCAACGCACTTTACCGTCTGAGAAACTGTCAGAGGGTGATGTCAGGCCTCTGCCATGCGTCACCCCATATCTTCTCGGGCCGCCCTCTGACAATACCGTGACCGTATCCAGAGCGGTCCGAGAAAATCCACTTACCGCTGTGTTATACTGCCTGCCCACGTCACCGCTACGTCACGCCCATGTCAGTTCGACTCGGCGCCCTGTCGGCACCCCTGCCCGCCAGCGCTCCGACGTGTCCACCACCTATGCAATCCCCGTGGACCACTCACAGGCTTCCAAGTCACTCGATGATGTCATGCTGACATCACCCGACCCTGACCCCACCTGATGACGTCATGCTGACGTCATCCAAAAACGCGCCAATAACCCAAAAAGTCTATATTTTAGCCAAAATTTCGTGTTTTTATCACTTTTGCTAAAAGAACTGTTGCTCACCTCTACATACAAATTACGACCACCTGTCACCAACCTGCAGAAATCGACCCGAAGACCGTTGGCGCCTCCAACCCACCTGCATTTGTGACCATTGCCGGCAATTCACCAGGTATTTATCCAAAGAATCCCCTCAGCGCTTGGTTATGTCCATAATTCTCCAGAACTGAATTAGCAAGAGTGAGGCAACCTGTATTTACCAACAAATCCCCAGTAACCAGCATTCCTTTACAGTTGTAGGGTCGAAATTCACCTGCTGAACCCACATATAGTCACCTTTTCCTAAATTCACAGTTTGTCCGTGCATTCGTGGACTGAAAACCTGAGCTGCATTAATTCACCGGGAGAATAGTGCTACTAGTCCCTGCATTTGCTCAATTAACTCTCTTTTGAGCATTTTACACCATTATCACCACAGTTTACCCCATTTTCCCTTACAATTTTCTTTACTTCTGCAAAAATACCCCTCTATGTTGTTCTACCCACTGAAACCAGTTCTAGTACAAGTCACAAGTACTACTTAGCCATGGAAACACCAGTAACCCTGAATATTCAACCTCTGAGTGCCCCACACAGAGAGCTAGAGTGGAAGGCCCTGGGTGATAGAGACTACCAGATGTTAGACTCAACTGCCATGACTTCCAAATTTAATATTCACCTGCTGAGTGAGTTAAAAGCCCAATATCTTAGTGGAGCTGATATCCTAGGGATTTGGGACTCCAACCTGCCCATTTACAATCTCCCTCAAGTCAATGTCGTCCTAGACTTGATAAATCAATGCCGTTCCAGCTATGATCCATGTCAAAGAGCTGTTCTCAGCCCCTCAGGCTCAATATTGTTCCATATCACCCCTGAGGCCATTAATGCGATGCTACATTTTCACACTGAAAAGCCCCTAACTCCTCTCTCCATCAATGACTTGATAAAGAAAGGGGGCAAGCTATCCAGTGCTCAGATCATCAAGATTATTCAGTTATTTATTCAGCCAAAATTTGAAGCTATGAGCACCACCCTTCCTATAGCATATCAATATCTCAATGAGCTGGGCAAAATGCTTGTAGATTTGATCAGTTACATCCTGGGTTATGGGACATATGAGGATGTTGATGAAACCATTATGGCCATGCTGTCCATATTCTCCCTGGAATGCCTCCTGCTGTGCACTATGATTTTGCTACATATATTGCCAATAAGATTCATGAACAATTGATGAATCTAGAAAGGGAAAAGGTGTTTAAATATACTAGGTACATCTATCACTTATTCTTATTTTATCAGCCTGATGCCTTCCCTGTTCCTCTCAAGAAGCTAAATTCCCAGGGAAACCCAAGGTCGGTAGTGTTTTGGTCTTCAGTCTTTCATCATATATCTTATTCACCTTACACCTACTGTGAGTTCATAGACCTTTTTATCCATCCAACTATGACCTTGTTATTGGGTGTCCCTCCTCCCAGATTGACAGAGGAGATGCAAAGGATTCTTCACCTCTCAAAGGCCTACAACATTGGTGATTGGTACTTTTACCAACACCATACAGTAATCAGAATATATGCCTGTGAGTTGAACCCTTATAGGCTGCCAAGATATGTCCCTATGAGACTTTTTGCCTTAGAATATTTTAGGCAGTTTGGAAATGCAGACTTTGTCCATTTCCAAAGTAAAAACAAGAAGGTGCAACTAAAAGTAAGGAACCAGCTGGGCCCATTTCTATACAACAAAAGGGAGGAAGGATGGAAGGAAGCTGATTTGATCCTAGAGACCCTCAAATTGCAAACCGGTTTCAAATGGGTACCTTATGACCCTAATCATTTCATTTCCCTCAGGAGGGTAAAATACAAATTGGGTGGCTATGCTCACGTGAGACTACCTCATATTGAGAAATATGCTAATTCATTAAGCTGGGAAGAGGGCACTCTAGAAGAGCCAATTGGTAGAGAGCAAATGCTACAAAGAGAAGCAAAGAATATTGAGAAAGAGGCTGACTTGGAAACTTGTGGGTAGGTTTCCTCTTCATACCAAAGGCAACTTGGAGCAGCTGCCTCATCCTCTACAGCCCATCAGCAAGCAGCCAGAACTGCTCAGCAGGGATCATGCAAGGATAAAGGGAAGCAGATGGAGCAGGAACATCCACCTCCTATAGCAGAACAACAAGCAGAACAACAAAAAGAGAGGCAGCCAATACAGCAAGAACAAACAGCTGAAGCCCCAATACCTACTGAGCAACAGGCTCAAGAGAATGTACCTCCTTGGCAAGAAAAGACAGTGGAGGCCTCAGTGCTGCAAACTCCACAGAAAGAAGAAAAGGGAAAGAAGAGGGATAGAGAGCAGGAGACTCCCCTCACCACATCCACAAATCAAGGGGAGAAAAGGCAGATATTGAATCCCCTCTCTGAGGAAGAAATGCGTATGGGGAAATCATTGGGCATGGGCCCACCGAGCATGGAGGCATCTGCCAGTTCCTTTCAGCAGGAACAAGAAAGAACCCTTGGAGGAGAGGTCAGCTCCTCAAGTCAGCAAAGGAGAGATGAAACAGGCATCAAGAAACAATTCATTGATATTAAAAGGAGAAATGAGCCACTCAGGCTCCAGATCTACAACCAGTAGCTTAAGATGGCCCCTACCAATCAGCAGAGGCTTATGTCGGCCTATGACATAACAGAAGGGAAAATGACCATGAGTCATTTCATGCCCACCATGCTGCAGCCACAGTCAGCTGCAGACTATATAAGAACCAACCTTGAGGTTCTTGCCAAGGACATCCACCCTATGGACCAAATAGAACTTCACAAGCAAAAGGGTGAGATGGTCTATTCAACACTGGCAGATAAAACATTACTGGCAAATAGGTTGGAAAACAACCTGAACAATACAGCTGCCCAACTTGAGTTGGAGAAGGCATCCTCTCAGGCCAAAGACAACAGGATCAGATCTTTGGAGGATATAATCATAGAGCTTGGGCATGACCCAAAGGATCCAAAGGCTATACAAACACTGCTGAAAATAAGAGATGCAGACCTCACAGCTCTAAGAAAGAAGATTAAAATCCCAGCAACCATTCACCCTCAAACAGAAGAGGTTGCCCAGCAAAGATAGGACCAGGATGTAGCAACATTGCTGGTAGCATTGCACAAACAACTAGTGAAAACAGAAGGGAAGCTGGAGGAGACAGAGGCTGCACTGCAGGCAGCCCTACAGCAGAAAGAAGGAGGTCAAACTTCTCAGCCCCTTCCAAAGATCATAAACCTTGAGGAGCCCCCACAGACTACTGCTCCTCCCACAGAGCAGACAGCTCCATCAACATCAACATCAGCACCAGCACCAACCTTAGAGCAGGCTCCGAGCCTTGATATGCAGAAGTTGATGAGTGAAATCAAGGTCCTAGAAGCCCAGATGACAGAGCTGAATGAAGCCAAGGACAATTTGGCTAAGCTAAATGAAAAATATGACAAATCCAAGCAGAATGTAGCTGAAAAAGGGAGAGAAATAAAAGCTCTCAAAGAAAAGATAAAGGAGCTGGAGAAAGAGCTCACCCTTGACAAAGTGGTGGCTGAGGTCAAGATAGTTTTGTGGACCCACATTGCCCAATCAATAACATATCAGTGGCAAATATATAGAGACTATCCATGAGCAAATGGAGCTCATAGGCAAAGCCCAGAAGGAAGTCCATAGAGCAAGGGCATCTCTAGGCAGTATGCCTGAGATAGCCAACAGAATGATCAATGTGCTTAATAACCGGACAGATCCTCAGCTGGCAGCAATAGGAATCTCCAACAGAACTGAAACCATCCAACTGATAAAGAGGGTCCTCACATTGAAAATCCTAGTGCAAACATTGGATAGAAGAAGCCAGGACATGCAAATAGAAGTCAACAGATTCATGGATAAGTTTGCAGCATTATAGGGCATAGATCTTCCTAGATTGTTGAACAATGCAGGGAGACTGCTATCACATGAGATTTATGCAAAAAGGGTGAACACATTTGCCACTAATCAGATCAGTCAAGGATCAAGTACTTTAGAGGTAATAGGGCCAGCATCTGGGCAAAGTCTCTATGACAGAATAGAGAACTTATTTTTTATTATGAATGAGATCAGACATTTGTTTGAAGTGCCTCCAAACTTCTACAAATACACAAAGGCAGATGAAACTTTAGATGCAATTTTGAGACATCAATTGCCTACACAGGAGTGGTGGACCATAATGATACAGTTGTTGCTATGAACAGGAGGTTTTCATCAAAATTTTGTCATCAAAAAAAAAAAAAAACATAAGTCATCATATCCAGAAAATATGATGCATACACTATGACTGGAGAAAAGTGGAATGAGCCAACTCAGCAGGAAGATTCGGCCACTAAAAGCAACACTGACAGCTACAGGTAACAAAGCCGTGAAAGCTACAGCATGACAAAGTATAAAGACACATCATTCAACATTAATGCAGAACGCTCAACCGACTCAGTGTCCTCCAAAGGTCAAGAAGGGTTCTGACAGAATTAAAGACTATTTATCTTACATTTAGGGTAGCAATAACTTCCTTATCTGCTATTTTGTAAAGTTGGTAAGCGTATTTAATCTATCAAATGACTCAGCGGTTCAGATATTTTGAAAAACTGATTGTATATATTCCCCCTCGCATAAGCTTGCAAAGGGGGATGGTTGTTGTTTTTTGTTGTTTCTTATGAAGAAAGGAGAACTCGGCTGTAATTGCTGAAAGGATGATATAAATAAAG
>APFE030559225.1:0-35118 GCA_000404065.3 Pinus taeda
TCCACCTCTGTTACACACAATACAGCTCAGATCTGATCTCCAAATCTCCCCCGCTGCTTGCCTGCCTCCACTGCGCAATCCTGCATGAGAATACTGATGAATGAATGAAGCAAACTCATATTTCCTTGGCTGAACCACGCAATCCTCATTGGCATTACTCAATCCCTTGATTGTGCAAGATCTGGTGCACAACTATAGTCACAACTGATAGCAATCTGATTCTCTAACACCTGTCCCTGCTGAACTGAACATGCACTGACATGCAACTGAGTTAACTGATGTATTCATTAGTTGTATTATGAGTTAATAACTTGTGAATTAATTAATACTAATTCACCCAACTCATCTCTAGTCTATTTTCCAGTTAGACTAAATACAACCAGTTTAACAAAGCTAAACTGAACACAACTCCATCAACTGCACCTCCAGTCCACTAAACTCAACTCACTTGAGTTCTAACTGAAGTCCTGCATGCAAATATTAGTCATCCCATAGGTAAACACGTATTTCCTTCTGGGATCTTCATGTACCACATCCGTAGCTCATCCTTAAGTGCTCCAAGAGAATAAGACAAAGTTTATAGTCTAAATATTATTATGAGCTAATAATATTTGACTGTTCTATATTTAGACTGAGCAGTCACTCCGCTGTGGTCTAAAAATAGAAGTCCATCTTTTTTTCCAACTTGATCAATCATCCATAAACAGCAACCTGCAATCCATAGACATGATCCATATGTCTAAAAATAGACATAGTCTAAAAATAGACTTGCGCCAAAAATAGCCTGCGGGCCCACTTAGTGAAGGCGACTCTTTTCACTAAGCTCCATCATCTTGTTGCAATCTCAACACATAATGGGTACTCATTGGATGCAAAATTTAATTCTGCATCCAAAGAGTCTCTACACTTTAAAATTTGAGTGAACCTACAAGGAGATAAGCCAAAAATACATTTAAAAAGCATAGCTTTTTTTCTTTTCCCTCCAAAATTCATATATCTTGTTTTATTATTTTTCCTTATGAGGCCACTTTTAGGTTGAAATTTCCTCTAATGTATATTTGTGAAATCATATAAATGTAAACAATTTATAAAAAAATATGTTGTTGTTTAAATGTGTAGTGTATATTTTGTTAAGATGAAGAAAATGTGAAATCCAAACTCAAATTCTAATCTCATAAAGATTAAACAATAAGTACAAGAAATTAGAAACTTAATCAGTGATCTTAGGAATACTAGAGAGTCATCACATGTTTCTTTAGCCACTTTTCTTCATATTGTTGTTTATTCCATTGGACATGATCGTGGCCAATTGTCTAATATATTTGAATATAATGGTGGGACGAGAAAATAATATTTTTTTGACATGAACAATGAATAGGTGATAGAATAACATATTACTAAAGAGATGATTGTCCAATTGTTTGTTAGCCCTAGAACTAAACCAACCTTGATATAAGAAAAAAGAGCCTTAGCATGGATTGATGCACTTTCCAACCATTCACATACAAATGGGTGGATAGGTGGTTCATGATATTTATTAAGATTCCTTACAATAAGGAGGTCCCATTGTATTTTCTATGTAAATTATGGGATGAGTTTATTTTTGATCGATATATCAATTATTTGAACATTTGTGAGATTTTGGAGGTTGGTATTGGATTTTCTTAGGATTGAGAAAGGGGTCAACATAATGCATATATATGGTTATGCCTTCCTAAATATACAATGAACTTCCCATTTCCACTAGCATATTTTCCTCCATGTAATTTTTAATCTACATGAAAAAAGTGTGTTAATATTATATGTGCATTTATCTGTCTTAAATAAAAAAGGTCATAACCACTTTTCCACTATTTTCTCTAATTAATCCCTTATTTCTTCATTTTTTTTCTCCACCCCCCATGTGCATTTTGTTATTGACTAAGTTTGGATTTGATGAAGACAAGCATTAGGGATGCGTTCATCATTGTTATTCAACTTTTTCAAAAGAGGATCTATTATTTTAAGGTTGGTTTTATTCCAAATGTTATTTTTATATTTGCTAAATTATATATATTTAAATATTTTAAAAAAAATCATATGATATTTAAATGTTCAATGTATATTTTTCTAGGAAGAAGAAAAATCCCAATCCAAACCTAAACCCTAACCCTCAAACTCCCTCACGAGTCCCATACATGAAAGTTAATTAATGTTTAGAAGAAATTTGAAAACTAATTGACAAACTTAGGAATACTAGAAATCATTCCATGTTTTCTTAGCCGCTTTGCTTGACACCATTGCTTCTTCCATTGGACATGTTCATGGCCAATCATTCAATATATATAAATATAGGGCTAGAGTGAGAGAACACTAATCCATTGACATAAGCATGGAAGAGGTTAAAAATTTAGATATTCCTAAGAAGATGATTTTTCGGATGTTTATTATCCCTATAATGAACCAAACATGGTACAAGAAAGAAGAGTCTTTACATGGGTTGGTGTAATTTCCAACCATTCAAATACAAATGGGTGGATAGGTGGTCCATGGTATTTGTTAAAGCTCCTTTCCATTGTATTTTCTATGTAAATTATGGGATGTGATTATTTTGGGTCAACATGTCATTATTTTGACATTAATGGGATTGTTATTTGATTTTCTTAGGATTGAGAAAGGGCTAGGCATATCACATATATATGGTTGAGCCTTCTTAAGCATACTTTTAACTCCCCACTCTCCCCCAACCCCATATGATATGTGATCTTGGAGAAAATATTTTTGTGACTAGTTCTACTATATTCATCTTAACAAATAGCATATTCGTCACAACATCTCATTAAGCTACATATAGAAACATTGTTATACTACTAAAGGTAGGGTGTTTAGTCCATTTTGTTGACTCTGGATAGACATGGCATCTACCCAAGGTATCCATTTTTTTCTAAATCAGTTTTTCTTCATCAATTCTCTCATTGAAGACATATTTGTAATGGATCAATAGACGTTCTCATGCATGATAATTTATCATATTAATTTAGGATATATATTTTTATATTTTCATTAGTTAAATGTATAACCACAATTGAAAAATATTTGATAAATATAATTATGTAGTGTTTGCAATTATCAAGTTATTTGACATGTATAATCTTATAAGAAAATACTCCTATGACAAGGTCATAGGATACACACTCTTGTAATGATGTGGTAATTACAACAACATATTCCATTAGGGAACCTCACACATAAATATTAAGATGAGGAATTTTATGATATAATACTCCTACACTAAAGCTATCGAATGCATACTCTCATAATCAATGCAAAAATTGAAAAAGCACAGGTTCCATTGAGGCACCTCACATATAAATATTAAGATGATTTTATGTTCCCCCATACCCATCCCCACTAACACACCCTTGACCCACTCCCTTGTAAAAAAGAAAAACTAAACTCAAGTTATAAGTTAGATATACAAGTGTAACCATAAATAACTTGCAAGAAGGGGGTGGAAGGTTAAAACAATGTGTTGTATTGACTAGTCTGTCTTAGTAGGTTTCAACTTTTCAACTATGCATTTTTTTTTTTTTTTAATTTTTTAGTAAGATGCAAGATATTTTATAAATGATATTACTTGTTTATTCTAAGCATGGGAATTTATCTTCATTCATTATCTTCTAAACATGAGTAACAAAGTACTGTATTTTTTGAAGACAAGTATTTGATCATCCTTGCTACATGTTATTTATTGTATACTTGACCTCATATTTGAAATGATGTAGATGTATCTTATTAGATTTTATTTCATTTTTACTTTTTAATTTATGTACTTGAAAATTATTTATGTATCCATCAATTGCCTTGATCTTTGTGATATGATCATTTGTCCAATATTGTATGTTGCATTGAAGTTAAAATTTGCACACTTAGTTCAACGTTTAGAAATTTCAATATGTATGTTTATTCTATTTGGTTCTTCATGCACTTGTAACATTTTTAAAATGTTGAAGTATGTTTAGAATTTTCATTAAAGTAGGCTTAATTTGGTTATGCTCCAACTAGATATTCGTGGCCACCCACCTCTTCCACTAATTCAATGGTTCTTTATCTTCTTGGTAGATTTTACATGGTTTTATGTGTCCCAAACTTATAGGTCATTTGGAAGGCCTAAAAAATATGTTTTGACCATTTGGGGACCAAGGGATGCAATGACATTCCTTTTACCTAGCCAAAAATTATAAAGCTTGAGTAGCTCTTTCTAAATAACCATTGTGCACCCAAATGGATAACGTATGCAAAAGTTGAACCCCTAGGAAGTTTATGTACCAAATAACCAACTTGGGCCAATAAAACTTTTGACACTTCATCTTCTAGGGTTAGGGATTTTTACCGTTCAAGTTCTTTTATTTATGTTAAAAGGTTATTATTTTTACCTCTTCTAATAACCTTTGTGAATGAGCACAAATTCCATCTCTCTCTCTTCAAACATTAACTACCACCATTCTAGCCACTTTGTGTTCTATAGTATTTTAATATTTTATTTCTTAATAGAAGTTGGGTTTTCACTATATTACTATCTCTCTACAATATTTATCTCCATGTGTGTTCCATTTCATTTTTTGACTTTCATTTAATTCCTTATATAACCCATATCAATGATAACCAAACAATTTTCTCCTTTTTATCTCAATGTATGCTTCCAATGAGGTTTAGGTAAAAATAGTTGGGTTTTGAGTTAGTTTCACTTGGGAAAAATGACTCTTACTAGCCCAAGTGGCATCCCATGGTGAAAGAAAAGAGACATGATGGAGTATAATATCCTATCAAATTATTTCTTGAAGAAGTACTTGCATGATAGAGGAACGAAATGATGAAAAATTTCACCTAGATTATTTGGTGACTTCAAAAAAGCTAAGGTTCCTTCAACAAATGGTGATTTCATATGTGAAAAACCCTTCAAGGTACAAGTCAACTTTTGCATTCATTTAATTGAAGCCTACATATATTTAAAGGCTTTGGACAAATGGTTAAATCTCTTAGAGGGCTAATATTTTGTCAAATTATTTTTGTTGATGATGAAATTTTTTCCTTTGCACTCTTGAAATCCCTTCCCCATGTCAGATATTGGTAGGAAGGTTACTAGGAGAGACAAAATGAAGATGAGTCTATGATATTCAAGAAAGAACCCACTTGTGAAGCCTTTGTTGACACCCTCAAGGTGAGATTCTACCTTGTAGGGAACTATGATGATTAGTATGAGAGAGACTAGATGGTGTTGAAATACACCAATATTTTCCATACTTTGTGTTGAAAGATGGATATCAAATAAATTGAGTGGCACTTGGTTTTGAAGTACCTTATTGGCATACACAAATAGATAAAAAAAATATTTATTTCTTGGAAATCTCCTCAATAGGATCCACTTATTGATATGCTATCAAAATGGAGTAGTAATTTAAGAAAAGAAATAAGCAAGGTTTTGGTTCTAGAAATAAACCACAATAGAAGCCTTCAAAATATGGCCGTAAATCACAAAACAAGGGACAAAGTAATAATAACCTACCTTAAGACAACCAACACAAGTCACAAGCAAAGAAGGGCAATGGGAAGTTGAAGGACACTAGAAAGTGGTGTGAATTCCACTAAAGCCCCTGGTACAACATTCAATGAGTATCACTCAAAACAATCATTGTTGGCTAAGATTAAAGGAAAAGTGATAGACTTTGGCTCGAATTTTGAGTTGGTGTAGGATAAAGGAAAGTAGATCATCGATATATAATCTAGTGCTACCATCAAAACCACAAAGATCCAAATGGAAGAGTTGGATGATCCAAAGGCGTCCCCTCTTCCATTCATATATGTGGGTGAAGGAAACTCCACTATGTTTCATTGTTGACAACGAGAGATAGGAAAACTTGATCTCCTCTAATGTCATTAAGAGATTGAAATTTATGATAGTTTTGCACCTCTAACCATACATCATTCGTTGGTTGACATAGGGATGGTGTATCCATGTAAACTAACAATATTTCGTATCTTATGACATCAAACCATTTAAAGATGATATATGGTGTGATATTGCCCCAATTAAAGTGTGTGATGTTCTTTTAGGGATAAACTTCTATGTGGAAACACCATGTTGTTTATGACTCTTATCCTCATAGTGCCACTATTACTTTAGAAGGTCAACTCTATAGGGTACTAGAGGTATTTTTGACTACTATAATTTCAATGTTCTCATCAAATTAGTTATGAAAGCTAATTTATTAGAATACAAAGTATGTAATCTTAATGGTTTGGTTATAAGGTGAAAGGAAGGGCACTACTACCACCACAACCTTGACATGAGGCTTCTCTACACAAAAAAAGAAGGTGGGAAAGAGTGTAGAGGAATATAGAGATATATTTGATTTAGCTATGGAGGTGTGTCTGCATTATAAATCAAAGCATTAAATTGAATTGAAACCTAGTGATCCTTTACCTAATTTCCTAATATATGGATTTTTCATTCTGAAGAATGAGGAAATAAAACATCAAAATAATGAGCCCATCCAAAAGGGCAACATTTGACTAAGCTCCCCACATTGCAGGAGCCAATTCTGTTGGTGCAAAAGAAAGATGGGACATGGAGACTTTGTATTGATTATAAATCCATAAAAAAATGAATTTCAAGAAGAGATACTCAATTTGACAGATCACTCTAAGGGTGATAATTTCTATAGTAAGATTGGTACGAAGTTATGCTACTACCAAGTTCCAATTGGACAAACTGATGTATGGAAGACAACATTCAAATATAAAAAAGACCTTTTTGAGTGATTGGCCTTGCCTTTTGACTTGAACAATGATACAAAAACATTTATAAGGATAATTGATGACATTCAATAGTTGTTAATGAATTTTTTTGTGGGTGTGTATTTGGATAACATCCTCATCTTCAACGAAACCTAGTAGGAACATTTGCAACACATTCAATAGGTCCTGAGAACCCTCAAACAACACAAGTTGTATGCTAATATGGAGAAACGCTCATTTGGCATGTAGAGAAATCAATATTTAGGATACATAGTGGATGAACATGGGTTGCATAGAAACCCAGCCAAGATCAAAGTTAATTGAGACTGGCCAACCTTGCCAACTTTGAGAAAAATTTGTAGCTTCTTGGGTCTTACCAAATTTTATCAGAGGTTTATATTGGGCTTCAATCATATTTCTTGGTCATTAATTCAAATGACCAAGGGTGGAGCTAAAGTGAAGTTTTCCTACTCTCGGTAACAACACAAACTATTCAAGGATTTGAAACACTACCTCTGCTTTGCACCAATCCTCACCCTTCCAAACCTGTTGTTGGGTATGTGTTATATTATTTGCAGGGGTTCCTCTATAGTATGTATGTTATGTTCTGTATAATGGGGGGGTCACAAGGGGGGTGGGGGGTAATACTCCCATGTAAAGGTTTGATAAAACTCCCCTGATTTTCTGGGTAACTTTTTTGCTTTGTTTTTGATGTATTTTGGCAACATGGTTTTCACTTACAATAATTTTGTGGTGCATGATAGTTTAGACCATGGTTTTGTGGTTTGGTTAGGGAATATGATCGTATTCTAATCTTAGGTGAATGTATTAGTGGTTTATGATGATATATATATATATATATATATATATAATATATATATATATATATATATATAATATATATAATATTAATATTATATATATATATATATATAGATATCTATATATGTATGTATGTATGTATGTATGTATGTATGTATGTGTGTATGTATGTATGTATGTATGTATGTATGTATGTATGTACGTACATACGTACGTATGTATATGTATGTATATGTATCTATACATATACATACACATACACACACACACACACACACATACACACACACACACACACACAAATATATATATATGACATCCAACTTGAGCAACATCAGTAGGTTTTGGGACATCCGCATCTATGAACTCCTTCAACCCATTATCATCTAACACTGCCTCCATCATGTCCTTCCATGCAATATAGTTCGAGCTGCCCTCAAGGGCATACTCTAATCGCAATCCGTTGAAAGACATTTCAACTTTGACACCAAGAACACACTGCTGCAAATTCGAATTCCACCAGCTCAAAACTCAACTGCTTCTGATCTAAAATTCGTGAGAACAAAGTATTTCTTGTATAGAGATCGACTGTATGGGCATTCACCGGATATCTCACCTTCCAAAAGAAGGATGAATCCAGAGGCTACCTAGCTCGATTACAAACTCTGCCTGAAGAAATAAAACGTAGTCACTTCCTGAATAATAGATCTGATGATCAATCATCGCTTTGATATCCTGTAGAAATCTCTTCTACAAATCAACTAGCTCTGATACCATGTAGAAATTTTATGAATAATATGACACTTATTCAACCGAGATTATCCTAATTATACACTATTGCAGAATGCATGCATAATACATAATCTCATCTATGTTGATCATCAACTTAGCACTATTAAAAAACATACACATGCGCACATTGAAGCATCAATCGCACATATCAACACACTATGTACCCGGGGAAAGAATAAAGTTGAAAACCCCACAACTATCTGTATATTATATTGATTGAGATCATGTAACAATACACAATACAATACTCCTCGCAAGTACTCAGTACTATCTCCACCTGTTACACACAAACTAGCTCAGATCTGAATCAATCACTGGCTCAAACCTCCTCTGCTGCTTGCCTGCCTCCACTGCGCAATCCTGCATGAGAATGATGATGATGATGAATGATCCAAATTCGTATTTCCCTTGGATATACCACGCAATCCTCATTGGCAATACTCAATCCATTGATTGTGCAAATCTCATGCACAACTATAGTCATAACTGACAGCTGTCTTGCCCTTTCACTTACCTCTAACACTTGTCTCCACTGAACTGTCCATGCACTGAGTTAACTAATGTATTCTTTAGTTTCTTTATGAGTAATAGTTAGTGAATTAATTAATAATTAATTCACACCACTCATCACTAGTGTATTTGTCAGTTAGACTAAATACAACTAGTTCAAATAAGTCAAACTGAACACAACTCCATCAACTCCTCAATCAACTCCACCAAACTCAATCACTTGAGTTCTAACTGAAGTCCATCATGCAATAGCTCAACTAACCCATAGGAAAAGCGTATTTCCTTCTGGCAGTTACATGTGCCACATCTGTAGCTCGAACTGAAGTGCTCCAAGAGAATAAGATAATGTTTATAGTCTAAATATTATTAAGAGCTAATAATATTCGACTGTTCTATTTTTAGCATGGCAGTCTAAAAATAGACTCCGCCCATATGTCTAAAAATAGAGGTCCATCTATTTTTACCAACATGACCAATCATCCACAAATAGCATCCTGCAACTCATAGATCATGATCCATATGTCTAAAAATAGACTTGCGCCAAAAATAGCCTGCGGGACCACTTAGTGAAGGAAACTTCTTTTCACTAAGCTCCATTATCTTGTTACATTTTCAACACTCCCTCTCAACAAGATATGGATTATCAACAACCCTGATCCTATCTTGGTGGTACTCGAATTTGCTCCTGGTGAGCGCCTTCGTCAAGATATCAACATCCTGATCCTCCGTGGGAATATATGAAAGTAACATGATTCTTTGCTGCACACAATCTTTGATATGATGGTACCTGATGTTGTTCGTTGGACTCCCTACCCAATCTACATCCTCCTATCTGTACCAAGATCCATATCCCAATGTGCCTCTCTGAGCCTGCACACATGCGGCTCCACCAACTGTAGATAAACAGCGGCATCCACTACCTCCACTGAAGTAGTATCCTCCTTCCTCCAACCTCCAGGAAGGAACGCAGTCTTCACATCCATTTGATGGATGTGCCACCCCATCTGCATCACTTTGTAGATCCATCTCGAACCCACCACTGACTTCCCCTTCGGTCTTGGGACAATCTCCCATGCACTGTTTCTGACAATCGAATCATACTCTTCCACCATGGTGTCTACCCATGTGGGTTCCTCCACAACTTCGTCGAAAGAGGATGGCTCCGTCACAACACATTTACTCACAAGAGCCATGTATCCAGTGTATCGATCCAGTGAATGTCTCTACCTGTGCTCTGCTGTAGGTGGTCCTACAACCTTCTCTACATCTTGAGCAAGTCGCTCAGCTTCTGTAGTGCCGTTTTTCCCTCTGATGGTTGGTGCTGCATGAGTGGTCTCTTCTACTCCATGAAATTCCTTTTGTGGCTGATCCATGTCCTGAAGCCCATCCTTAGGAACTAATAGCTCCTCATCTGCATGCAAGTGTGGCTCCCTCTCAAGCGAACACTTCATGGATTTCTCCTCCTGAAATTTTATATCCCGTCGCACAACAGTCTTGCGACTGTCTGGAAAATACACACAATAGTTGTGGGGCGTAGCAGTGTACCCCAAAAATTTCCCAATCTCTGCAGTCGGCTCCAACTTCTTCCTGGCATCCTTTGTTACATGCATGTAAACAGGAGAACCAAAAATCCTCAAATGGGAAATATTAAGCCTCTTACCAGAATAAGCCTCCTTGGGTGTACTCATGCCAAGTATCTTGTAAGGACAACGGTTCTACACATATACTACAGTATTGCATGCCTCTGCCCACAAGTGAAGGGGTAGGCTTTGATCATGCAACATCACCCGTGCATCACCCACGATCATTCTGTTTTTCTGCTCAACAACCCCGTTCTGTTGTGGGTTATGGGGAGCTATGAGCTCTCTTCGAATCCCTTCTGCGCTGCAGAAATCCTTGAACTTACCAGAGATGAATTCACCACTATTGTCGCTCCTAAGAGCCTTCACCTTCTTCCTCGATTCCTTCTCGACCACTGCTTTGAACTCACAGAAATTTGAGTATGTCTCGCTCTTCTTCTGCATGAAGAAGATCCAACACTTTCGGGAGAAATCATCAACAAAGATCACGTAGTACCTGTGCTTTGTTGTTGAAGCAACTGAGAAAGGTCCACACACGTCTGTGTGAATTCTCTCAAGGATCATCGTGGCACAACTATCCTTCTCGTGAAAGGTGGCTTTTACAAACTTTCCCAAAATACACCCCTTGCACTGATCTAACTGCGCAAGAGTGCCTTTAGGAAGCCCAGTAGAAATCTGCTGCAGTATCTTCAAGGCTCCATGGTGAAGGTGGCCCAATCTCCGATGCCACAGCTCGCCATCATCCCGGCTCACCACTCCTTCTGCCTTGCATGCCATTGCTGAGTAGCCATCTACATGCAACTGATAAAGGTTCTTGACTCGAACCCTTATCTTCTGGGTTTCTCCAGTTGTCTTTCTGCACAGGAAAGATTTTCCCTCGCTGAAAACAACATCATATCCCTTGTCTTCTAACATCGCCACAGAGATAAGATTCTTCTTCAATCCTGGAACATGCATCACTTCCTTCAATACGAAGGGTTTACCAGACTCCCTCTCAAAGGAAATTGTATCGATACCGGTCGCGCTGTATCTACCATCATCGCCCATCTCGATGTGCACTCCAAGATCTTTCTCATCTAGATTAGAAAACAAATCTCGATCTCCTGTCATGTGAAAAGACGCACCACTGTCCAAGAACCATACCGATCCCATCACACTCGATACCAAGCATGCGATCAATGAAAAATCTAGCTCAAACTATGAGGCTAAGGCCTCTCCCGCTGCAGATCCAACAACTTGCTTATTTTTCTTCTTCTGCGAACAATTCGTGGCATAGTGTCCGTGCTGGTGACAATGAAAGCACTTCACCTTGGACATGTCCTGCTTCTTGCCTTTCGCACCAGAATGAGAAGCTTTCTTATTCTTCGCCTTCTTTTCTTTGGCAGCCAAAGCGAAATTTTCTTCATCAGGTACCTTTGATGAAGATCCATCCCTGGTATTCCGCCTGATCTCCTCTTGCACAAGATCTGACCAAAGTCTCTCCCATCCTGGCAACTTCTCCCGACCATTGACAGAGTCCTGATAGGAATGCCAACTCTTTGGAAGACCAAGGAGAGCCAAGCTTGTTGGAATTATGATACAGGTGTTGTCCTTGATGGCAACTCACTCAGAGGTATGATACAGGTGATGGCAACTTAATCAGATGGCAGATCTAGTGCAGTAGATCAAAAGAGAGATATACGCAGGTTGATCGTGATGAAAGTGTGTATATACGTGGGTAATCAGAGCAAAAGGAGCGTATACGTACACACGCAGGTTCTCAGAAGGAAAGGCGTGTACATGTCGGAAACCATGGTTTTGGTCCGTGGTATTGGTCCATGGTATTTAGTCCAAAGTAACGACCCCAGGTATTGGGTCCAAGGTATTGGTTCTACATGGTTTTGGACCATGGTATTGAGAGAAGCCTAAACCTATATAAGGAGAAGATCATTAGGCCAAGAAGTAGTGAAAAAGAGTGAGCAAGTGATGAACGTCTGATAAAGTGTGAGATCTAGATGCTGGTTATGGGTTGGTGATGCCTTGCTTGATCTGAACCAAGGAGGAACTCATGTGAAGGATGATGAATGATGGATTGGGATCTCAAAGCTTGGAATGATTATCTTTATATGGTTTGTGTATGGATAGACTAGATCTATTGACGCATGGTTATTGTATGAATGTTATGATCTGGGTATGTTCTGATGTCTGAAATAGTTGCAAAGTCATGAGGTAGATTTGCAGATCTGTACGCGGGTTGTCTTTGGTAAAAGCGTGTATACACGCAGGTTGGGTTCATCCAAGTAGCGTATATAGTATGAAATATGATATTTGAAGTTGCTATTGTATCCGATTGTTGTTGCAGAGTAATGTAGTCTGTGACTGTGTTGTTGACAGGGTTTCAGTATTGGGTGATTCTGAGATTGATGATGCAGGTTGTATTGCAATGGTGATTGTTTTATGGATCCAGTATGAAAATGTATGAAACATGGTCCCTGGATGATTGTAGGTCGGCACCTACGTACTAGTAAACATATTGGCCAGTATAAGAGCCAGGGGGTTTTAGCTCCCTTCTAGGAGCAGCTGGAAAACGAGTGAAGGTTGGAGCCTTTAGTAGGCCAGCACCTATGTACTAGTAAATGGAATGGCTAGTACAAGAGCTAAGAAGGTTGTAGCCTTCTGCAGGTAGAATCCTACGTGCTGGTAAAGGAATGCACCGGTACATTGTAAAAGAAGTTTCTTATTAAAGGAAGATAGAAACAAATTGCAGCAGGTGGTTTTCACCCACGTTGGGTTTCCACCTTATATCATGGTGTTCATGTGTGCTCTTTATGTGTGATGATTTGTTCTGTTTACTGTTCATATGGTTAATAATGTTCTGATGCATTCACTGAAGATGAACTAACTAAATCATAAAGGTTACTGGATGTACGCTAGTTGCTTTTAACACGGTCGCGTATATATGCGAATATCCTTAACCGAAGTAGCGTATAAGAACCTGAGTATGAAAATGAAAAAATATCTGATTTGATAATACTGATTCACCCCCCCTCTCAGTATTATTTCCAACAATTGGTATCAGAGAAGGTCCTTTGGTAGAAGCTTGATCGCTTGAAGGAGATTCGTAGAACAATGGGAAAGAAAGCACATCAAAAGAAGAAGACAACTCAAAGGAACAGTGACAACTTGCTGGGGAGTGAGAGTAAGTATTCAGATTCTGAATCACCTTAGATTGAATATGGACAAGAAAATGAAGTCATAGATCAACAAGACCTACCTAGCAAAAGGGAGAGTGCTCTCAAAGAAGAAATTATCAGCTTAAAAGTTCAGCTGGAATGTGCTTTCAGAGTTCGTCAAATGCTGCAAGTGCTGAATGAAGAGCAAGAAAATGAGATTCTCAAACTAAGGCAACAGGTGGAAGAAGGAAGAAAGTATGAAGAAAATTTGAAGAAGCAATGTCTGGAAAAGGAAGAACAACATCAGGATGAGGTAAATATCTTGAAAATTAAATTAGAAGAGAAGGATAAACTATTGCGATTTCAAGATAGTACTAAGATTTTGGATGATATTTTGAGTAGTCAACGGTCTCCTGTTATCAAAACTGGTCTTGGTTTTCATGAATCTATTGAAAGTGAATCTAGTTCACAAAGTAAGACAAGGAACTCTAATGCAAAATCTGAAATCCTCAACAAGAAGATGAGAGGTCAATCCCATCAGCAACCAAGGAAAGAAATTCCTCAAAGAAAATCTTTTGCTCCTAATTATGGAAGTGATAGACGGTTATTTCCTCCGATGAATAATGTTGAATGTTATGTATGTCATAATCATGGACATGTTGCAGCTAGATGCAGAAGTAGAATGGTTCAAGACCATCACTTAGAAAGATCATCACATTCCAGGTACTTTAATGGATATTGTTTTTCTTGCAATATGTTTGGTCACAAGGCTGTTGTTTGCTACAGGAGGAATATGAAACATGTAAGATGTTATGCATGTAACAAGCTTGGACATATAGAAAAGGAATGTAGGAACAAAGTACAGACATCACACCAAAAGAAGAAAACATCATCATAGTTGAAGATATGGAGGAAAAAGGAAGTACAACCAGAAAGATGTGGCATAACAGAGTACATAGACATGACAGATTCAGATGATGCTGGAAGTGTGGAACATCAGTGTTCCAAATATCATACGCTGATATAATGAAGATAAGTCACGTATATACGCGAGTTACAGGCTGCAGGGTCGCGTATATGGAGATCAGAAGAAAGGGCAGCAGAACAGACCGAGGAAATGGTTCAGTCATGATATGAAATGGTTGGCACATGCTTAGGGGGAGCATATACTTCAAATAATGCATTGTTGGCATTATGGATAGAAGTTGTTGATAAAGCTTATGAAGCTAAATGATACATCTTGCTGTTTGATCAAAACAATGGATTGCAGGTTACAGATCTGGATGCTAGATGCTTATAGTGAAGATCATATGGTGTATGATAGCTGCTGATAACTATCATGGTCTTGTTTAAGTCCTTGGTCTCTGTGAGTCATATGATGTATTTTGTTACCCCAATATGCACGGGATGGATGATGTAATGAGTCATGGTATATCCCCATTTGGTTGGGTGGATGAGTCAATATTTGTATATCCTCACTTGGTTGAGAGATGGATGTATGTATGAGTCTTTGGTGATAGGAAGGTCATTCACAATAGAGTCATGTTCTTCTTATAGAACATCTTTTTGCAGATTTTGCCTACAGCCAGGGGGAGCATGGATAGATTGGTACACCTTGGCATATACAAAGGGGGAGCTCAATCAGAAACTTTAGCATGTACTGAGGGGGAGTATGGACAACATAATGTTTATCAAAGAAGAGAATATCTTGGTCTGCCCTTTGCCCTTGATGTCAAAGGGGGAGAGTGACTTGGTATAGTTGTTGCCATCAAGTCCAAAGGGGGAGATTGTTGGCATTATGATACAGGTGTTGTCCTTGATGGAAACTCACTCAGAGGTATGATACAGGTGATGGGAACTTAATCAGATGGAAGATCTAGTGCAGTAGATCAAAAGAGAGATATACGCAGGTTGACCGTGATGAAAGTGTGTATATACGTGGGTAATTAGAGCAAAAGGAGCGTATACGTACACACGCAGGTTCTCAGAAGGAAAAGCGCGTACATGCCGGAAACCATGGTTTTGGTCCGTGGTATTGGTCCATGGTATTTAGTCTGAAGTAACGACCCCAGGTATTGGGTCCAAGGTATTGGTTCTACATGGTTTTGGACCATGGTATTGAGAGAAGCCTAAACCTATATAAGGAGAAGATCATTAGGCCAAGAAGTAGTGAAAAAGAGTGAACAAGTGATGAACATCTGATAAAGTGTGAGATCTAGATGCTGGTTATGGGTTGGTGATGCCTTGCTTGATCTAAACCAAGGAGGCACTCATGTGAAGGATGATGAATGATGGATTGGGATCTCAAAGCTTGGAATGATTATATTTATATGGTTTGAGTATGGATAGACTAGATCTATTGACGCATGGTTATTGTATGAATGTTATGATCTGGGTATGTTCTGATGTCTGAAATAGCTGCAAAGTCATGAGGTAAATTTGCAGATTTGTACGCGGGTTGTCTTTGGTAAAAGCGCGTATACATGCAGGTTGGGTTCTTCCAAGTAGCGTATACAGTATGAAATATGATATTTGAAGTTGCTATTGGATCTGGTTTTTGTTGCAGAGTTATGTAGTCTGTGACTGCGTTGTTGACAGGGTTTCAGTATTGGGTGATTTTGAGATTGATGATGCAGGTTGTATTGCAATGGTGATTGTTTTATGGATCCAGTATGAAAATTTATGAAATGTGGTCCCTGGATGGTTGTAGGCTAGCACCTACGTACTGGTAAACATATTGGCCAGTACAAGAGCCAGGGGGTTGTAGCTCCCTTCTAGGAGCAGCTGGAAAACGAGTGAAGGTTGGAGCCTTTAGTAGGCCAACACCTACGTACTAGTAAATGGAACGGTTAGTACAAGAGATAAGAAGGTTGCAGCCTTCTGCAGGTAGAAGCCTGCGTTCTGGTAAAGGACTGCACCAGTACATTGTAAAAGAAGTTTCTTATTAAAGGAAGATAGAAACAAATTGCAGCAGGTGGTTTTCACCCACATTGGGTTTCCACCTTATATCATGGTGTTCATGTGTGCTCTTTATGTGTGATGATTTGTTTTGTTTACTGTTCATATGGTTAATAATGTTCTAATTCATTCACTGAAGATGAACTAACTAAATCATAAAGGTTACTGGATGTACGCTAGTTGCTTTTGACATAGTCGCGTATATACGCGAATATCCTTAACCGAAGTAGCGTATATGAATCTGAGTATGAAAATGAAAAAGTATCTGATTTGATAATACTGATTCACCCACACCCCGGCGCCCCCCCGCCCCCCCCCCCCCCCCCCCCTCTCAGTATTATTTCCAACAAATCTCACCAAGTCCTCATCATCGACAGTCACCCCCACACTTCCCAGCTCATCTCGACATTGGGTGAACTTTGTGAGATACTTGGGCATACTGTCGCCTTTCTCACACTTTATGTTTCTAAGTGTATCCTTGAGCGCCAACTTCCTCTGGTCACTCTTGCTTTGGAATAGATCTGTCAACGCTTTCCATATCAAGTATGGAGTAGCCTTTCCATGGAGGCTAGACACAATGTGATCCCTCACGCCCTCCAACAGAATCATTTGACACTTTGCTGTCTTCTTTTTCCAATCCGCGACTTGAGTAGCATCAGTACGTTTTGGGAAATTCGCATCTATGAACTCCTTCAACCCATTATCATCCAACACCGCCTCCATCCTATCCTTCCATGAAATATAGTTCAAGCTGCCCTCAAGGGCATACTCCAATCGCAATCTGTTGAAAGACATTTTAACTTTGACACCATGAAAACACTGCTACAAATTCGAATTCCACCAGCTCAAAACTCAACCGCTTCCGATCTAAAATTCGTGAGAACGAAGTATTTCTTGTACAGAGATCAACTGTATGGGCATTCACCAGATATCTCACCTTCCAAAAGAAGGATGAATCCAGAGGCTACCTGGCCTGATTACAGACTCTGCCTGAAGAAATAAAATGTAGTTACTTCTTGAATAATAGATCTGATGATCAATCCTCGCTTTGATATCTTGTAGAAATCTCTTCTACAAATCAACCAGCTCTGATACCATGTAGAAATTTTATGAATAATATGACACTTATTCAACTGATATTATCTTGATTATAAACTATTGCGGAATGCATGCATAATACATAATCTCATCTACGTTGATAATCAATTTAGTAGTATTCAGAAACATACACATGCGCACATTGAAGCATCAATCACACATATCAACACAATATGTACCCGGGGAAAGCATAAAGCTGAAAACCCCACAACTATCTATATATTCTATTGATTGAGATCATGTAACAGCACACAGTACAATACTCCTCGCAAGTACTCAGTACTATCTCCACCTGTTACACACAAACTAGCTCAGATCTGAATCAATCATTGGCTCAAATATCCTCTGTTGCTTGCCTGCCTCCACTGTGCAATCCTGCATGAGAATGATGATGATGAATGATCCAAATCCATATTTCCCTTGGATATACCACACAATCCTCATTGGAAATACTCAATCCATTGATTTTACAAATCTCATGCACAACTATAGTCACAACTAACAACTGTCTTGCCATTTCACTTACCTCTAACACTTGTCTCCACTGAACTGTCCATGCACTGAGTTAACTGATGCATTCTTTAGTTGTTTTATGAGTTAATAATTAGTGAATTAATTAATAACTAATTCACACCATAAGAAACACATATTTTCTTCTGGCAGCTACATGTGCCACATCTGTAGCTTGAACTGAAGTGCTCCAAGAGAATAAGATAATGTTTACAATCCAAATATTATTAAGAGCTAATAATATTCGACTGTTCTATTTTTAGCCCGACAGTCTAAAAATAGACCTCGCCCATATGTCTAAAAATAGAGGTCCATCTATTTTTACCAACATGACCAATCATCCACAAATAGCATCCTGAAACTCATAGACCATGATCCATATGTCTAAAAATAGACATAGTCTGAAAATAGACTTGCGCCAAAAATAGCCTGCGGGACCGCATAGTGAAGGTGACTTCTTTTCACTAAGCTCCATCATCTTGTTGCATTTTCAACAATGCTCCCAAAATAGAACTAAAAATAAGTCCTCAAGTGGGATATCTAAATCTAGAGGAAGATCTAAATATCTAGGAAAATTCGTAAAGTTATGTTGGATATGTGTAAAATAAGGTCACTACAAAAAGATATTGTAGATCCAAAATTGTTGAGAAAGGGAAGGGATTTGATGATTCTCCCTCCACAAAAGAAAAAACCTTCTCAAATGAAGGAGGGGATGTGTAATTTTCTTGTTCAAGTACACATGTGTATTATGAGGCATAGATGGCTAACTCAGAGGCATCCTTTCAAATGAATCCTCACAAGGAGAAGTTTTGCGAGTATGAAAGATATGATGGGGATGATGTTTTCCTAGGTGATGACTCAATAGCTAGAATCATTGGATAAGGATATGTCAAGTTGAAGCCTATGGGTGGAAGGATTAAAATACCCCTTGGTGTTCTACACATCCCAAGATTGGATAGAAATTCAATTTTTGTAAGAAGGATAAGTGGTACAAGTGTAAAAACATTGTTTGAAAAGGATACTTATGTTGAATTTTTTAGCTATGACTGGTCTTCATAATTTATATTTTAGCCCTTGTAATCTATAAATAATTTGTAGAAATTTTTCTTCATGTCATTTTGGTTATTTAGCCCTTGAAATAATTATTATAATACATTTTATTTGTGTCAAACTTATAAGAGAAAATTTCAAAATTTGAATTTTTAAATTTTGGCTCCAAAATAGTAAAGTTGTCCCTCCCTCAAGTCAAGTTGGCCCCAATGAAGAAACACACCCATTCACAAAGTTAGAACACTATATAAAGGAATTCAACCTTCTCCATATAGGCACCATTTGACCTATCACAAGAAAGATTTTTCTAGGCATCCAAGCGAAGGAAAAGAAGTAAGAAGAAGAAGGATGAATATCTCTCTCTCTCTCTCTCTTTTTATCTCTCTCTCTAGCTCAAATTTCTCTCTCTAAACCTTGCACTTGTGAATTCTAGGTAGTAGTTTCTGGGCAGAGTGAAGTCTTAGGACCGATTTGTAGAGCCGAAGTTGCAGGGCTGAGTAGCTGGGCTAAGTTGCAAGGTTGAAGTTGCAAGGCCGAGTTATAGGGAAGTTTGAATTCTTGGGTTAAGGGCTATGGGCCAGGTTTGACTGTAAGATTTATTGATTAATTTCAACTCATAGTTGACTAGATTCATTAGATGTATCTCTTGTTTAATTGAAGAATTTCTCTAAGAAGGAGGTTGTTGGGTTTCTTTCCCCAAGTGGGTTTTCTTAGGGTAAATCTCGTTTTCTCTTTTTGCATTGTGATCTTGTTTTCGCTACAAAAAACACCCTCCAAAATTTTGCCTACACTAGAATTTTGGAGCCTACTATGGATCTTGCAATCAGTCATTCTGTAGTCACTTCTTGGTTAGTTAATGCTTTTGAGCTCCCTTCTTGGATTGGAAGTGTCGAGGGTAATTCCTCACACATGTTTAGTCCACAACAAGATCATGATCACATTCTTTTATGCAAGCTTGAGCAAGCATAGCACGATCCATCAAGGCTATGAATGTGTGATGTCCAATCCATGTCGACAATTATTGCTTACTGACATTGACAATTTCTCACTTGCAGCTACATTTGTACTTCTATTTTGGCGAGTTTTTCAAATTGTTGCTTTTGCACACCTTTGTTTTGCGAGTGTCATTTTCATGTTTTTGGCTATTAATTTTGATTTGTTTCACTCTAATTAGTGTTCTTTACATGTTATCTTCACTCTGGTATGTGTTTCTTTCACTGTTGTTCACATATCACAAGTGTCTTTTGCACTTTAATACTTGCCGTCTTCTAGCATGTTAAGTATCACACAATGTACATAAGCTTGTTTTGGTGGTTTCAAGAGGTTATCCTTGTGTAAATGAGTCAATCTTACCATTTAAACCTCAGTTGCACTCATTTCC
This sequence comes from Pinus taeda, assembly GCA_000404065.3. NCBI lineage: Eukaryota > Viridiplantae > Streptophyta > Pinopsida > Pinales > Pinaceae > Pinus > Pinus taeda. The sequence continues at coordinate 20,631 of APFE030559225.1, forward strand.
AAATTTTTAAGCACTGTTACACATGTGTCATCAAGGTTGTCATCAGGGTCGTCACAAAGTGTATCTTTAGTGTCACACTTGTTAGGTTGTCTCACTGAGGGAAATGTATTTTTAATGTCTTTTGGATGATATATGTTGTGTCATCAAGCACTATAAGTGTGTGATCATAGTCAAGTCCTATCACTATTCACATCAATTTCATTGATCCCACACTTAGCCAAATTTTTGAAAAATTTCCAACAACTTAGCCTCATCTGGCCTTCCTAAAATGTGTATTACACAGTGCCATACTTCAAGCTACATCCCTACCTCTTGACATTATGAAGTGCACAGTTCCTACCTTTTAGGATTGCGCACTATGCAATTTGAGTGCTCAAGCCCGAGTCTTGCCAATTCAACCCTCTAGCCTAGCCCCAATTACGTATTGCACAATATCTAAGCTCAAGACCAAACCATTAGCTCTGGAACTACGCAACTGTGAAATCATTAAGTATGCTCTAGCTCCCAGAGCTATGCAGTTGATGGAAAAAGTGAAAAACCCTTCAGCCTTAGTCATGGATCCTCAAAGTTGTGCAATCTGCATGCACGGTCCATCCTAAATTGCACATTTCACAATATCAAGGCTCAAGCCTCAACCCTGACCTCTTGAACTGTGCAATTGTGCAATCACCTGGGCTCGTTGGTCTTCTAGAATAGTACAATGGGAAAAATTAGTGTTCAAGCTCTCACCTTGGTTCCTTGAGTTCCCAAATTGTACAATATTTTGCTCAATCCAAGCCCGAACTGTGAATTGCGTAGTATCTAGGCTCAAGCTTAACCCTTGACTACCTGATATGCACAGTTCCACATTTTTTGATCCTCTCCTTCAACTTGCCACTTGGTTCTAACTCAGTTAGTGGATCATCATGCAACATCTTAGACTAGGGGTTTATCAGACTGATGTTGTCTTGTCATGAGTGGATTGCAGATGTAGGAACTCTATCATGCTATGGAAAGATGATGACGAAGGAGGTGGAGAAGGAGGACATGCTAGAAGACACATATGGAGTTGAAGAGATAAGATGATCATCAGATAAGAAGATGAAGGAACATTGGATTACAACAAAAGACCTTGAAAGATCAGGACCACATGGAGAATCCATCTGATTCACAACACTTTGGAGGGTAGATATGAAGAAAAAAGCATATATCTCGTGAAGATGAAGCATTGGATACATCTATTACTGAAGATAGAAAGAAAGATGTAGCAAGAAGGAGAACTTGGCATGGCCACATCATCATGCATTCCATGCCATCACTGCCATGTCATGTCTTATCATGAGTCATCATATGCCACATAATTATTGTGGATTATGTAATTATCTATTCAAAATGTATTGTAAAGTGGAATTCCAAAGGACACATTGAGAATATGAATATTCATGTAAAGCCAAAAAGTCATAGGAAGTCAAAAAGTCATGGGGATAGTCAAATATTTACAAGGAAGGTGAAACATCACCTCTTGGTTATATATACACCCTCATTCTATGAGCAAAAGAATTTTCACCTTGGCTCCTCCTGCAAGGCATTAGAGAGGCATACTAGCTATTTTGGGGAGCAAGGAGTGGCTCCAACGCTCCACTATTGGATCTAGTGGTGTTCATTGTATACATGTGTCTTGAAACTTTTACTTAATATCATAAGCCCTATTGCCAACAGGTTCTTCATGCATGGATTATGAATATTTGTAAGATTATTTTGTGAATGTTTGTAATTCATTTTTTCTTTCGTCTGTTCTAAAGTAGTTGAGCTATTTTGGCTTTTTTGGTATTTATCATATTGAGAATGTGTTGTAATGGTTATTATCATTGTGGCATCCTTGTGGACTATTTTGTTGGATATTGAACATATATTTCTTGTTGTAATAGTTGCGATGACTGTCACATATTTGTGGACTATTTCGCTAGATGTTGAATGAATTCTTCTTATTTATGTGTGTCTCTATTAGGGTGGTACTATTACCTCTCTCTTAGAGGCTCACTTCTCTTCCACCTCTACATTAAAAGAACTTTGAAACACATACGACCGAACACTCACCAGACACACCCCCCTTCTTTTCGAAGGCACATTTTCACTCCTCTATTTTGCTAACAATTAGAGCTAATGAAAATATGTAAGAATATATCGGTGAGGCCAATATTTGGATGGGTCTCTTATTCCAAATGGTGTGAGGTCTAATTAGGACTTCACATCAGAGAGACCCCCTTGGTTGATGGATTTTCAGCACCGTCAACAGATCTCTATTGTCTTTATGGTTTATGGTTGAATTTATGAAGTGTAATTGCTTAATGATAAATTGGAATTGTTAAAAGAAGATACATATATCATTAAAAGTAATTACCGGTATTTTAGAAATATTATTCTTGTATCTATTGTACTTGAAAACTCAACATGGTATCAGAGATAAGGTGATGAAAATGACATTGAATATCACTCTTGAAGAAGCTTTATTAAGACATCACTCTTGAGAAAAACCCTATATCTATGATCAATTTGCTTTTCTATGAATATGGGTTCCTATATGAAGGAAGAAAACATATTAGAAGGAGCTACAAACTTTAGGGCTTGGAAAACAAGGATTGATCTTCTTCTTACAAAGGAGGATCTATTGAATGGCAAGGACACTGAACCTGAACATGATTAAGAGAAATTAAAATTTGAGAAAGATGATATTACAAGAAGAAGTATCATTGTTGATTCCGTGAGAAATCATTTGATCCCATATATTGCAAATCTTGACTCCTCAAAGAAAATATTTGGTGCCCTAATTGGTTTGTAAACTATCAACAATATTGGTTAAGAAATGAGTTTAAAGAATGAGCTTTGTGATGTTAGAATGACAAGGAATGATATTATAGCCTCATATTTCATGAGGATTTATGAATTTAGAGATCAAATTCAAGAAATTAATGAAATCAACCCTAAAAAGGAACTAGTGACTATAGCTCTTAATGGCCTACCTGAATCACAGGACTCATTTGTAGTAGGAATATGTGCGAGAAAATATGTTCCAAAGTTTGATGAACTATGGATTGCATGCACTCAAGAAGAATCAAGGTCATATCAAGAGGGAAGATTAAGAGATCCAAAGAAGGTGACTCTCAGGCATATGCAACATGTTTCAAGAAGGGTGGAGGAAGAAAGAAGTTTGGCTTTTAAGGAAGAAATGGAGGAAGAAGTAATGAAGGAAGAAGACTTGAAGAAAGAAGATTTGCTCCTCAAGGTAAGAGAGATATGAATAAAGTTCAATGTGATCAATGTCACAAATTTGGTCACTTTATACACAATTGTCCCAAAATATTAAATGACAGAAAGAGAAAAGGAACTAAATATGCTTTTGCAACAAATTTTGAAGAAATGACAAAAATACCTAAGAATGAAGATCCAGGTAATAAATATTTTTTCTATTCTCTACTCTTACTAGTTCTCTTGTAGATAATGAAGGTTTGTTTCTAGTAGATAGTGGTTCCTCAAGGAACATGATGGGAAATCAAGACAACCTCACAAGTATTAGTGAAAGAAGATTATAAAAAAAAGTTGTAACTTGGAGACAATAAAAATTATGCAGTCAAAGGCATTGGGAAGACATCCAGTGAGCTTGAATCAGGTGATAATGTTCATCTTAGCAACATATTATATGTACAAGCTTTGATTTTGGTTTCTATTTCATGTTTGGAAGAGAAAGGAGATATAGTGGCATTTGTTGATGGAAAAGTTCTTATTTGCCCCAAAGGATTTGGTATAAATTTTTCTAGAGTAATTGGAGTTCATGAAGGAAGGATGTATAGAATTTTGAAACAACTTACTCAAGTACCTTTTCATAATGATATTATCTATGTGTGCTTTGGCATAGAAGACATGCTCATCTTCACTATAAATATTTGCCAATGTTAAAGCAGATGGTTGCGAGTGTTCTAGGTTTACGGGAAGAACATGAAGGAGTATGTAAAGGATGTGTGTTTAGGAAGAATGTAAAGGAAACATTTCCAAGCAACAAAAGTAAATCTAAGGAAGTATTAGATCTAATTAATTTTGATGTATGTGGTTCGATGCTAGTGAAATATCTTGGAGTCTCTTAATATTATGTAATATTTATTGATGATTTCTGTCATAAGGCATGGATCTACTTTATGAAGATGAAAGATAAGGTCTTTGAAAAGTTCTGAGAATTTAAGCCTAAAGTTGAAAACTTGAAGGGAAAGAAGGTCAAGATCCTGAGATTTGATAATGGAGGTGAATATACCTCCAAGGAGCTTGTTCCCTTTTATAAAGAAGTCAATATTAAGAAGGAGATAATAGTCCCTTACCATCCACACCAGAATGGAGTTGCTAAGAGAAAGGATGGAAGTATTGAAGAATTTGTTAAGGCAATGATACATGATCAAGGCATACCTATGTTTCTATGGAGTGAAGCATCCATGACAACTGTATACATTCCAAATAGAAGTCCTCATCAAATTTTGGAAGACAATACTCCTGAAGAAGTTTTCACCATACAAAAAACTTAGGTTAGTCATTTAAGAATATTTGGTTTTCCTATTTATATTAATGTACTCAAAGATAAGAAAAGGAAGCTAGATCCTTTGGAAAGAAAGGATATTCATTGGATACAATGAGTAATAAAAGGCTTATGGAATCTATGTTCTAGGTCAAATACATGTTGAAGTTAGCAGAGATGTGACCTTTGATGAGAACGTGACTTGTTGGAAATCTAAGGAACTCTTCATGGATTCTAATGGTGGAAAAGAACACGAAGTTCCCAAGGAAGAAGTTATTGGTCCATCCAATTATACATAACATCCCTAAGATATTCAAGAAGTTCTAGAAGGGCCTAATGAACTAGTGGATACGATTGTTGTTCCTGAAAAAGAAAGAGGGCAACATGACTTAGATCAACCTTGCAGGAAGGAAAATGACATGCAACACCATGTGGCACATTCAACGAAAGTAAGAGACCAAAGAGTATTATACATATGAAACTTTGATGATGAATTTCATTGATGTTGAACCTTCCACCTTTGAAGAAGCAGCTAGCTAGATAGTATGGAAATGTTATGTTAGAAGAATACCAATCATATATGGAGAATGATGTATGGGAGATTATGGCTAGAACTTAAGGAAAATCAGTGTTTTCCTCCAAATGGGTATTCAAGATCGAGCATACAGTGGGTGGAAACATTGACAAATACAAAGTGAGATTCATGGTTAGAGGGTTCTCCCAGAAAGAGGGAGAAGATTATGATGAGACTTTTTCTCTAGTTACTAGGTACACTACCATTAGATCTATTAGATCTATTTCTTGTTCTACGATTTAGAAAACACATTAAATGGATGTAAATATTGCTTTTCTTAATGAAATGATTGAGGAAGAAGTGTACATAGAGAAACCTTAAGGTTTTGAGGTCCATGGTAGATAGTCTCACGTTTGCAGGTTGAAGAAATCCTTATATGGACTTAAGCAAGCAAAAAGAGCCTGTTACATACGATTTTGCAATTATCTGACAAGACTTGGTTTCTCCAAAAGTGATGTTGATCTAAACTTGTACTTAAGGGTTGAGAAGAATGAATGTGTGATTCTATTATTGTACGTTGATGAATTATTTATGGCAGGTTTGAAGCATAATATTATTCAAATTAAGAAGGATTTGGCCTCAGAATTTGATATGAAGGATCTTGGTTTGATGCACTCCTCTTTGGGGCTAGAAGTGTGACAAAGGCCTATCGAAATATTTTGGTGAAGGAAAATATATCATCAAGATCCTCTAGAGGTTTGGAATGATGGACTGTAAGTCGATGCTGATTCCCATGGTGACAAATCCGAGAAAGGTTAGAGCCACCAAGTCTGATTTAGTAGATCCATGCATTAGAAACTGATTAGCTCGCTGATGTATTTGGTTCATACCAGGCTAGATATTTTCTTTGTAGTGAAGACATTGAGTTAGTTACAGGTGGAAGTGAGACATGATCATTGGATAGCAACATAACACATATTTAGATATTTACATGGTACTATTTACTTTGGTTTGAGATATGTCTCAAAGAACGACTTATAACTGTAGGGCTATACAAATGTAGATTGGGAAGGGAGTGCTGAAGACATAAAGAATACCTCTAGAGGTTGCTTCAATTTAGGCTTCGCTATGATTTCATTAATGAGTAGGAAGTTGACATTTGTTGCACTTAGTACAACCGAGGAAGAATATATTGCAACTAGCCTAGTGAGTTGTGAAACAACATGGATTTCGAAGTTAGTCACGAAATTGTTGAATCATGTGCTCGAGTTGATCATCATATATTGTGATAATCAAAGTTGTGTGAAGATGAAAATGAACCTAGTTTTCCCTAAGTATGGCATAATATGTCATTATGCTTTAAATTTCCATACGAAAAATTGGAAGATAGTGACGATGAAAGAGAACACATAAATAGAGGAATTTTCATAAAAATAAGAAGGGAAGATCTATCAAGAAGAAAAGTTTCTATTCCAAGGAATATGACAGCTCATCAAAAGATAGTGATGAACTTGCATCTGATGATGAAAGGATAATTCCTACTCATGTTTTTAGAGAATTAGATATTAGATTCAAAAGAAGAAGATGTTGACGAGGAGGTAGATCTTGAGGGAAAACTCATCAATGCCTTAAATGAAAAAAAAAGACTCAGAAAAAAGAATAAAATGATGAATAATATATTACATAAATATGAAAAGAATATCATGATTTTGATGAAGCACAAATCATCCTTTGAAAGAAATAACTAGAAGAGGAAAAGAAAAAGAGAATACACTAATAAGTCAGACGAAAGAAAAGGAAAGAAATCATGAGAAGCTATAAGCAGAGGTTGTATCTTTAAGAAAGAATCTAGGGAAGGAAAATGCTTAGTTGAATATGAATTTAAAGTCTGAAAAAGGGACTAAATAGTTAGATAACATTCTCAGCTACCAAAGTTTTCCCTCTATTAAAATTGGTGTTAGCTATAAAGAATATCATGATACTTTCATCAGAGAATCAAGCTTGAGGACACCAAAAGAAGAAGAGCTTAAAGCTATTCTAATGTGCTCAAAGCATCTAGCAACATTTGAAATTGAGTCAGAAATGAAGCTAAGGACTATTAGAGTGTTGACTGTGTTGGAAATACGTCAACCAAGGGGGTCTCCCTGATATGAAGTCCCAATTAGACTTCACACCATTAGAGTAGGAGCCCCAATCAGAAATACGGTCGGTTTCCATTATCCTTAGGATTTTTCCTTGGCTCTAATTATCAGCATAAAATATCATACAAACACTCCTTGAAACAAGCAAGTATGATGACACTGTGAGGCATACAATTACAATGCATATATGGTACTTTCACGGAAGGGGAGAGAGAGAGAGTGAGGCTCTAGAAGAAAATTAATAGTACTATCCTAAAAGAGACACATAAGAGCATGAAATTATCATTGAGTAACCTAAAAATTAGTTCACAAGGTAACAATGATAATAAAAGAAAGTAACAACACACATTTAATATGATGCATACCAAATCCAACGAAATAGTTCATTTTCATTAGTATTTGTTAACATAAACATACACCACAAACAATGAAAGAATATTCTTATAATCATCCACAACATATGCATGAAAGTGCGTCAACTCAAAGAGATTCATATATTAAGTGAAAGTGCCAAGATATACAATGACAATGCTGCCACGCTAGCCCCAATAGTGGAACATTAAGTCACCACTTTCCCATCTAAAAAAATATATTTTCTCCTACGCTAAACTAAAGAGGCCAAGGTGAACAGTCCAAAGTCCCAAGCCCCCTTCTCTTGAGCTATGAGGGTGTATTTATAACAAATGAGGTGACTGTCCACCTCCCATGTGACTCTTAGCCTTCCTCATGACTCTTGACCTTCTATTATGAATTTTCAAATTCCTATATGACCTTTGAGATTTAACATGAATTTAGAACTACCTAGTGACCCTTCATGTACCATGTGGGATCCTTGGTCTTCCACACATTTTGCATTTTCTCATTTTTTAAAATACAATAATTACATTCCACAAATGATGTGGCAAGGTATAATGACATATATGACTTTATGATGAAACTCGGACAAGCCATGACTTGGCATTGATGACATAAAACCTCATTGAGATGTGTCTGGGCCAAGCCTTTCTCCTAGCTACCATCTTCCTATATTATTTTTGATGGATCTTCACTTTTTCTTTAACTGCACCGTCCAAAGGGTCTTGATGAGTGTCGAAACCTTCCAAATCAACATGAGATGCCACCATTTTGTTAGGGTCCAAGATTTATTCAAGCTCTTCATGATGGTTTCTCTTTTACTTCTTCTTCACAACTGTATCCTTGAATGATATTATTAGAATCCTACTTGAGGATCATCCTATCATGTCAAGATACAATACCTGTAGATGAAATTCACTCATGACAAGATGACATCTATCTCGAAATATCCTCGTCTAGCTTCTTCATCCATTTCATTGATTGAACTTGGGAGAAAGTGCAGGACTGAGGATGAGACTTAGGGATTGCACAATGCTTAGTTCTGAGAGGTAGTGATGAATTTTTAATCACTATGACTACATAATGCGCAATGGCTAAGGGTCTGGAAGATTGATTGTGTAGTTGGGGAGATAACGACATAGTGAGGCAAAATTTCTCACTGTGATTGTGAAATCGATAATTTAGGGGAGAATAAGCCAAGTGATTATGCAGGTTAAGGAGGCAGTGAGGAATGACTATTGACTAAGACTGTGTAGTGTGCAATGCAAGACTGTCTGGGAGAAATATTTCACAATTTTCAAGGATAAGAGGTAGAGACTGAGCATTGTGATTGCACAATGCATATTCCTTAGAGGTAGTGACTACGCAGTGCATAGTTCTAGGAGGAAAGGGTGAGTGTTTTTTATTTAATATTGCACAGTGTGTAGTTCTAGGAGAGAAGAAAGTTGGAAATTTGCACAGATAGTGAAAGCTCGAAAAAATGACTAAGTGTCGAACCAACGAGACAATACAAAACAAAACATGCAAACAACTCCTAAGAAAATGATCTCACACTTAGATAACATCAAAAAAAGCTAAGGGTATGCTCAATACATAAAATCAATCATGTATACCTGAAAATGATAGCAAAGCGAAACTTATTTCTAGGTGCGACAATGGAAATGTTTCCTTGCAACACTTAGAATACAAGTTATGACCAAAGTGTCAAATGCAACCAAAAAGTGCGCTAAGTTGTGGGAATGTGTATAACACATATTCTTATTACATATAATATCAACTAATGCAAAATAGCATGCTAGATATTCCTCTAGTGGTGCACTAAGATGAAACACATGTAGGAGTGAAAACAATCAAATGCAACACTTGTTACAGTACAAAAAAATGAAAAAAACACTTATAAAAGCTAAAGAAAGTGAAAGTGACACATACTGAAGTGAAGAGAAGGAAAAAAACACTTATGAAAGTGAGAGCAAGAAAAAATGATAGTTGCGAAAGTGAAAGAAACACTTGTGAAAGTAAAGGCGCACAAAAGCGATAATTGAGAAAAATCAATAAAAGGAAGATATTGTAGAAATATGGTGATAGAATTGCAGCTTCTCAAGAAATTTTAATCTAAATCAAGGGATAAATTTCTACTATACTGATCTATGGAATTCAATTCACAAATTCGAAAAACAATCACACACATGCAATAAGAAATAACACGCATGCACAATGTTTTTCTAGGGGAAAGTGTTGGGCATGGAATCCCCCCAAGGCATATTTTGGGGCTTAAAGCCCAAGTTTTGACCAAGTCCATTGTAGAGACTCCTTGATTTGTGGGTGATGAGCGTGATGTCATAATAGAGTTATAGGGTTGTCCCCCCTTGTTTTTGTAATATAATGTTGGCTTGGAAGATCTACCCATGGTTTGCAAACCATGGGATTGTATAAATAGAGTGAGGCTTTAAGTTTAGAAAATAGCTAAGAAGAGAGAAGCATGATGAGTTTAAGGGATTGATTGAGATGAAATGTAAGTTGTGCCTTTGGGTCATAGAGTAGAAGAAGGCTCTACAGCTGAGTGCACAGGGCGGGTCGAGTCTGTAACCATTGAAAGCATCAATAAAGAGAAGTTATATCATATTTATGTTTATCTTTCCTTGTTTGATGTATTATTGGGTATGAATTGCAATTTTACTATTTATTTTCTGTGTGAACTTATATGAATGTGTTGTGTAAATAAATATAACATAAGGCTTCCATTTACGCGAAGATAAATAACTGGTGTAAGAAGATAAGTAAAGATCTTGGGTGTAACTTAGGGGAATAGTGCAGAGCGCTGCTCCAGTAGCACGGAAGCCCCACAACCCCTGGTTAGGGCTGCGTGAAGGTGAATATATCAGGGTGCAAAGTCTAGGAAACTGCACGAAGCAACCTACGCATAGGGACTAATAGTGGACCGAATCAACCTCTCAGACATCTCAAGGTTGCGGAAACATGGTTCTAGCAACCCCCATACTACTTCGGCTGAGACCTCAATCCGTGATCTACAGATTGTTGTCGAAAGGGAAAGTAGTATATGGATTTGTTTGGCTAATTAACTTTGAGCCTGGGTCAGGCCCCCATAAGCCAACAAATGATTATGTTGTAGTGACTCGGATCTGCATACATATGTTTGATGTTGTATCACTGGAATACAACAATGAAAGGAATTGAAGATTGGTTGGATATGAAGATTGACGAGTTTGCGGTGTAGGAGAATAGGAATCTGCGACTATCAAAATAAGAGTGGTTAAGCTTCTACTTATACATAGAGGTCCATGAAATTTTCTTCGCATCTTTCGCTACTAAGCTATACGAGTGGATCGCGAAGCTAGAAGATACCCAAGGAAGTTGCAAGCTCGACAGACCTATTATGTGGACCCCAAAATTGGTGCGCAGATTGGAAGCATCGGAGGATAAGATTGCACACACTATTGATCACTGGCTCGATCAAATTATAGGAGGATTCATCACTGAGTTCACGGTAGATACTTAGTTCAACTATAACGAGGCAGAGCAACGCTTCCTTAAAGGACCACGAGGTAAGTACGTTAAGTCTTTGAACACAGAGATTAAAATGCTACTGTGTGAAAAGCGGGTTATGCGAATAAATTGATGTTTTGGGCCAGGCGAAGCGGGAGAATCTATAGAAACGAAGGTAGTGCAAAACTGAAACTAGCCCCTTGATTTCACCTCTGTGAGGGGACGGGGAAGAGCTCATGAAGGTATCACCAAGAAGTGTGATCAATTTGATAAGGTAGAGGATTCTGTGCATATCACCCCCACCCACACCACTACCAGTCTCACTATCTTCACCCCCATTTTCACCCATACCACCTCTAACACTAAACCGAGTCAATATGGAAAGTGCAATAAAGTTGCCAGTGTTTAAGGGAGTAGGAAATGAAGATCTAGACCAATTTTGGTTCGTGATAAAAGTTGTATGGGAAGTGCAGGGAGTCATAGATGACAATATAAATAAGGAAATGTTGGTTAGCACTTTATAGGATCGTGTGCTGACCTGGTACATTAAGCATTCTAATGACAATCCAAATGTAGGGATCGCAGACATCCAAATTGTGTTGAACAAGGAATTTAGCAGGCTGAAGTCAGAGGCGCAATTAATAATTGGGTTCAAGGAAATCACAATGCTACCAGGTGAGACCCCTTGGGATTTGGATCAGAGATTTAAGTGCACAATTTGTGAAGCTAACATGTTGTTGATGGATGGACAACATCGCAAATGGTTTGTAGCATCATTAACACCGCATATGAGGAATGCATTGTCACAACAGAGGCTAAGAACTCAGGCCAGTGCCTTGGAGATCGCGATGTTATTGCATGAGACCCCAATATAGGATCTTAACTTGGGAGTTTAGCAGATTCACGTATAGTTGAAAAACTTGTGCCTTGAGATGTAGAGTCTGAAACAAGACAGGACAACTCACCCAAAAGTGCGCGACGAGGTATGGTGTGTAAAGTACAAGGGTCAGAGACATGACAAGGACCACTACCCGATGTTCATGAATTACCTTGTGGGAGGAGTACCAATGCCATTGAGACCAGAGGCACAAGATGGACCTTGTGTGGCACCTACATTATGGTGTGCAATTTGTCAAATAGGAGGGAAGCTTGCTATGGATAGCTGCCATCTGTTGCAGAAATACACGCAGAATTCGTAGCATTTGTTCTATAATTTTTGTAGATTAGTGGGACATGATGAGTGCACTATTAGGTCCCTAGTACTAGTGATTACCCCATTACTATTGTATTTGTATCCCTTATTAATATTGTTGTGCCCCTATTGTCCCCATATTGTTATTACTCTATCCCATAGAACCCCTCTATTGTTATTTTTGTGGCTTTATATTATTATTGTTAGGTCAGCTGGGGTATATTGTGACTCCTTAGACTCCTATATATAGAAAGGAGGTTTTGTCATTTGAATCATCCAAGAATTGTTCATTTATGTAATGTAAAGGAGGTTTCCCCCTTGAAGAGGCTGAATTCTAAGGTGTTGATCTATCTTTTCTATCTTTTTGTGAGCTGGTTTCATAACATTTGGTATCAGAGCTTTGGATTCTAGTGTTTCACTGCTCCAAATAGGTCATCGTGGAATTTTTAATATAAATTATTTTCTGCAACGTTTCAGAAGTGAATAAAAAAAACCATTTGAGGCGAAATCGCACTAAACCTCAGGTCCGAATTTCAAAGATTTTTACGCTATATTTGCGGAGATATGATCTAAGGAATTTGGTCTTTTTGTAGACTCTTGAATTACATTCCAAATAGGTGACCTGGGGAAAATCATCATAACTTTCTTGCTGAGCATCAAATTGAAATTTTTTAAGAAGGTATAAAAAGAGGATAGGCTGTAGTTTCTTGTTTATATCTTTCACAGCCAAAGGTCAAAACAGTGACACGTGGCACTTCATACAAGTTTTCTCTTCTGGAAAGGTCTATAATCAAGTCATCTTGGGATATTGTGCATAAATCTTCCTTAGAGAATCCAATTTGGACCAGACTGGTGGCATTGGAAAGAGGACACAGAGGGCTACTACAGATCACAATTTCAGAACCGGATGATCTGAAATTACAGAGATACATCAGATTCAATATGAAGCTACTACAAAGTGAAGAAAGGTGTGCAATTTTTTTTTTTGCATAAGTTTGGTTTGAAAAATTAGTTTGAAGGAATTCAAAGGGTGTAGTAAAACATTATTATCGGTAATTGATGCCCGAGGAAAGAAAATGCAAACAACTAGTAAGCAACCTGAAAGCTCTATCATGACTCATGAAGAAGAGGAAGAAATGCAACATGATATATCAAAATTACGAGACCAAGTGCAACAAGTGTCACTTGCACAAAAAGGTGTAGAAGCTAAGATGGATGGTTTAAAGAAAGTCATGGAAGCTTATGAATGGCATGGATGCTAAAATGGATGGCATGGATGATAAGATGGAAGAATTGAATATAAATTGAATAAGTTGCTACAAGAAATGGTCACTAATGGTGAAAGGGTAGTAAAGGAAACTCATGATGAGAACAAAAGAAATGTTAATCATGATTCCATAGATTCTAATGTTGGATCGAAGACCCACCATATTCCAAAAATCGATATGAGGAAGTTTGATGGCAAGGATCCCGCAACATGGATATTACAGATGGAGCAATTTTTCGATCTCAATAATGTGCAAAATGCACAAAAGGTACGTATTGCAACTTTATATTTGGAACCAGATCAATTTGTATGGTATCAATGGCTTTGCTCTCGTAAACAAATTATCACTTGGGAAATTTTTACGGAAAAATTGATAGCACATTATGAGGATACAAAAAGCAACACTTTTTTTAGCCAATTGATAAGTCTCAAACAAAAGGGTTCAATAATTGAGCACATTGAGGAATTCCAAAAATTGAACATAAGGGTAAAAAATATTCCAGAGGAGCATAGGATTGATGTGTTCATAGCAACTTTAAAGGATAATATCCAATATGATGTTCGCCTTTGGGAACCTGATTCATTAGAGAAGGCATTCAGGTTAGCAAGAAAAATGGAAAGCAAAAATATGGCAACTAGGAAAATGTAAACTTTGAAACGAGAACTGATACTATTACCTGTTTCGTAGAGATAGCAAAAGAGTGACCTGATTTTGAAAAGGGGGACTGCAGAACACACATTTTCTTTTAGAGCATAGTTTTTGGCACTTTAATTTTTTTTTATGTACATTACGTTTTAGAATGTTTGTAATATGCATGCTGATTTAAAAAAGTGGTGATTTTGCATCAGGTCCTTTTTTTAAAAGACCTATTTTTTGACTTTAAATTTTCTAATGTATGAAATGTCAATAATTATTTTTTAAATTTAACAAATTTTGACACTTTAAATTTCTTATGTCAAATTTTTTATTAAAAAAGAA
>APFE030559225.1:37608-80522 GCA_000404065.3 Pinus taeda
TTATCTGCTGAAGATTCCACATGGGAGGATGATAATTTTATACAGAAGCATCCATAACTACTCAAGCGTTGAGGACAACACTTTTTTGAAGGAGAGGGGCATGTTAGGTCCCTATAATACTAGTGATTACCCCATTACTATTATAATTGTATCCCTTATTAATATTGTTGTGCCCCTATTGTCCCCATAATGTTAGTACTGTGCCCCATAGAATCCCTCTATTGTTATTTTTGTGGCTTTATATTATTATTGTTAGGTCGGCTGGGGTATATTGTGATTCCTTAGAATCCTATATATAGAAAGGAGGTTTTGTAATTTGAATCATCCAAGAATTGTTCATCTATGTAATGTAAAGGAGGTTTCCCCCTTGAAGAGGCTGAATTCTAAGGCATTGATCTATCTTTTCTATCTTTTTGTGAGTTGGTTTCATAACACACGCCTTCAAAATTTATGAGCTGATGATGGATAGGACTCCTACCTATAGAGTTCAGGTAGAGACCTGACCCCTTGACCAGAACGTGGGGATTGCATGGACCAGATTTTAGGGGCACAGATGAGGCCGAGGTGGAGGACGACCTCGAAGAGATCACAGACAGCTGATATGTTACAATTGAGGAGAGTTAGGACATTATGCCCATGATTGTATGAATCTAACGTGTCTATCATGCTTGTATTGTACATTGTTTGATCATGAGATGGAGGATTTTCCCACACTAATAGCGAGGTTGCATGATAAAGGAGCACTCCAACCTCCCCTGACTCAGAACTTGCAAATGATGAGGTCCAAGCCATGCAAGGAAGACCCTAATGTGAATATTGTGCTCCAAAGTGGAATTATGATAGGGGATGACAAAGACAAGTAGGCTGAAGAGAGTACTTGGGTTCATAAGGCTCCAACGAAAGAACCAGAGTTTGATTTGGAGAGAGCTAAGGAAACATTCATGGAAGCCAGGAAGAGCTTCACTGATGCCTCCACTTCAGGAAGCAAAGACAGACCGGAGCTAGAAATGAACCCATCGATGCTCACAACATTCCTGGAAACATGCATGAAGTTGTTGCGTGATAGCAAGGCTATAAAGGGGCTACAAGAACTCATAAATAGATGCATTGGGACTATGCCAAGAGAACCGCGTGTAGTCGGGAAGCTTGAAAAGTAGGCGGCGACGACGGGAAGGGAGAGGAGATTGATTACGTAGATTGGGGAATATGAGATGGACCAAGTGATTCTGGATCTAGGGTTGGACGCAAACGTTCTACCGAAGAAAAAATTGGAGCGCATGGTAAGGACCACGCTACAATGGTCTCCTATCCAACTGTGAATGGTGAACTAGCAAAATATCCTCCCTATGGGAAGATTGCAGGGAATCACAGTGGATATCGAAGGAGCAAGTGCACTAGCAGACTTCGAAGTGATATAAATTGTTGATGACAACATTCCTTACCCTGTGCTATTAGGAATAGATTGGGCCACTAACGTGAATGGCGTGATAAATCTGTAGAAGCACAAGATGATTTTTGAGAAAACGTCTCTGCGCATAGTTGTACCTTTGGACCCGCAGAAGGATCGTGCTACTAGAGCCAGTGCACGACTATGAAAGTGACAATGACTTGGACTACATCTACAAGATAACCATACAAGAGAAAGACTAGGTAAATCCAACCTCAGATGCATGAATCTCAATGGAGCGCAAAAGCTCCTGCACAGCAGATTCTGACAAGGAGATAGAACAATGACATAACCAATTACATGAGGTAATCACAGTTATAAGAAGAGCTTCGGCATAAATCACATGAAAAAGACCTTTGTCGACGCGTTTCGAACCAACTAGTGTGGTAATCACGCTAAACTGTAACATGGTGATGAGATCATTGCACTACGTATCAATGGAGGTAAGGGATCTGCCTATGTATGATGGGTTAAGTGAGGTAGATAACTTCCTGAATAGATTTTAAAGAGAGGTGCTAGAATAGAAATAGTTCGAAGCTTTGAAATGGGTACTGTTGGATATGCCTGTGAGTTAGTGGGGTATGCACCAAGGAAGATTTGAGGACTAGTGCGAATGCAGGAGAATGATGTGCATGTGATTTTGGAAGCCTCAAATGTGATTAACAGAAAAGATTTCCATACAGAATGATCCGCGTGCCCTCTTGTCTAGATGGATACAGGTCTATGGTATGAAACCTATGTGGATGCACCCAACCTTCGCATTAGGAGACATGGTCAATAAGCCGGTGCAGGAAAGGCAATGGTGCAAACGACCCATCTAGTGGGAACCATGAAGTATGGAAATACCAAGTGCGCAGAAGGTTATCCACGCAGAAGCCTTTAATGAAGTATGAAAAGTGCTGAACAAGGTACACAATGCATAATAGACTGATTGGGACCTGCACGTACTAGCAGTTCTATGGGATTATAGGACCATGTGCAAGAAATTGATGGAGTAGGTGCCTTTGAGGCTAGAGTATGGAGTGAATGCTATAATTCCCGTAGGGTATAAAATGCCTAGTCCATGCATAGCAGCACTGGATGATACGACGGTTCGCAGAACCTTGGAAGAAGGGGTAGCGTAGCTGAACGAAGTAGAACACTTGGGACTTGACAAAGAAATCCAACAGGGTGGTTGTATGCTCCAAGAACTTATGGAAGATAGGGTGTGATTAAGGGAGAAAAATGCTCTACTGGAAGCAAAATCCAAGAATCTTGAGGATGGGATCAAGAATGATTTTCTTGATAAAGAACCCAGGGTGGTAAAATAAGGTGCACATGATCATATCAACGAATTGGGGGACTATTGTCGAGAGTTGATTAGCTTGATGCCTTGGATTTGATTGTAGGTTACTAAACAAATCAACAATGGTGGTGTGATACTGATGATAAAGTGCGCGTCTCAGCCAATAACAATAGAAGGTGGGTATTTTACAAGAAAAGTGATGGATGACCAGATGAAACCCTATACAGGTGGTGTGGCCACTTGACTAGCCATGGGAAGTACAATCTTAGTGCTCCAGGTAGTTGAAAGGAGGTGTGGGACTATAAACTACTCTGCTTAGGAGTTGCGCGATGTTGGAGCTGTGTGCAGAAGCAAAGTGTCACAAGGTCCGCGACCGTGCAAGGGGGCCTGCGCTGCCACGTGGGTTGGCTGGGAAGTGACTGTTGGAGTCATTATTCACATTGTGATGATTGACTTGAGACAAAATGGAGTAGGAGACAGGCATTTAAGACATGCTTTAAGGGAAAGATTTGGGAAAATCTGCCGCCAAGGGAGCATTGATGAACCGGATTTGGGGGGAATGGTCGAATTCAAATTCAAAAGGTGCTATAAATTACAAAGGGATGCCTAGCAAACAACACTTGGTCATTTGCGAATTGAGCTATTGTATGCCTCATGTGTTCCAAGCCAAGATCTGTTTGCCCTGTGTCGAGCATTGATTGAGCCCCTAATTACGCGATTGAAATATTTATGGACCATCAAGATTGCAACATCACAAGAAGTTAGGAAATCATAGAGTTGACCACTGAAGAGGCCGTGCAGGCCCTAGCTGTGGGGGGTGCCCTTGAAGGCACCGGGATTGTGGTGGAAAACCCTAAATCACCGCACACACAGAGGCTAATGATGCAGGAGAAAGGGAAAGCAGTTAACTTGGAAACCAATGGGGAGGAGGAAGACCTAGAGGACCTTATAATTGAAGAAGACAAGGATGAAGGCATGGAGGAAGAAACTAATCCTGCACACCCTCCAACAAAGTTGCCCACCTATATCCCCCCACAGAAGGGGAAGGCAAAAGTGCCCAAGGATCTCGACGAGAGCAAGAGCTCTCTCGAGACTCCGCTCCACCCGGATGACATCATCTTTGAGGGCATGCACCTAGGATAGGTGCCTAACTTGAAGTTTGAATATTGGGGTCTCGCTGACCATGAGAAATTCCCTCATCTGGAGACTGCACAGCCCATGAAGCCCAAGCAGAACACTGTGGCGGGGGTTATCAAATTGGAGCTGCGAAAGTGGTTACGTGGAGTGGAAAAGGCAGGGTTACTAAACCTGCTCTGGATACCACATTTCCACCATGCCCCTATAACAATATTTGTCATTAGGCAGCTGCTCTGCATTATGCATGGCAGATTTTTGTGGCTGAAGGAGCCCATCCCCATCACAGACCACTTAATCCACTGCATTACGTAGCTCCTGTGCAAAGGATAGGACCCAACAAACATCTCGAAGCGGAAGAGTAGTGACTTGGCCATCACGGAGGCCATGAAGAAGAAATATAAGCTGGAGAAGAAGAAAAGGGGCTACGCCATATCCAACATCAACAACAAAGTAGTTAAAGTGGCGGCCCAAATACTGGCGAGTAAAGCTATGCACAAGTGCCGCATGGACGAGGTACCCACGCCGATGGTGGCACTTGCTGAGTGGTGCGTGGAGGGGGTCTAGTTCAACTGGTCCAAGTTCTTATGTAAAGAGTTCCTAGAAAATTGCTGCGAGGCCCAAGAACAAGGAAAAATGTTCCATTATGCATGGATTTTGCTGTCCATAGTGCTCATGGCAGGGGAATTGTTATAGGATACTTAGTTCCCCACAATTGATAGGGATCTTCCAGAGGACACAAAGCACGCTTCGTTGTGGACCATGAAAGATGTGTACCAGATCCGCGATAACACGATATTTTGTTCATGGAAATGAACATCAGAATGGGGATTGACCACAAGCTGTAATTATCACCCACTGTCTACAATAGCTTGCAAAGTTTTTGTAGAATTTAAAGCGGACCTCCACAACATAAATATTAGAGTGTGCAAGGACCCGACCAAGAAATGGAGTGAGCTACCCTTTGTAGCCATAGATGATGTAATTTTTTATGTACTAGAGACATGGGTGTCAGAGTGGTGCGCCCTAGTCATCGTGACGGTGGAGAATTCTGCGATATAGAAGACGAAAGAGGAGGCCAAACTACACATGGCGCAGTTGGCAGATAAGAGAAGGCAAGACGCAGTGATAGCAAAAGCATGGGACACTACAAAGGTAGAAACAGAACAGAAAAAGGTTGCATCAGTAGCAGCAACATAGGAGGTAGCTGAGAAGGTGCGCGAGGGCCAGGAGTTGCCTTTGCATGGGCAAGAAAAAGAAATGGAAACAAAGGAACAGGAGGGCAATGCGGACCCACAAACTTTGTCAACACAATTGAAGCACCAGTGGACAAGCGAGCGGACACGGTTTCCCAACAAGGTCAAGGCATCAAAGTTTTCTATCGACCCGATCACCCTTATTGAGGGTGATCTGCATGACATCGGTGAGACAGTGCATGACGTCACCTCCGAGGTCCTCCAGAACTTCACGCAAGAGAATCAAATTGTTTTGAGGGCCTCATAGTGTAGCTTTAGGAGTTGCAGGTCCACACTCCTCAGGCTGGTACCCTTTCGACCAGCCTCGCAGTAGGGACAACTGCAATAGAGAAGATGTTGCACGCGTAGACAACAAACAGAATAGTGATGCCAGAAGGGGCACTGGTTACAGAAAATGAGTCCGACAGGCCTATGATTAGTGCACTAAAAGGTATTGGGATCAACATGGCTGCACTCTTGCAGGAGACGCTATATGTTCTACAGGATGGGATTACTGCAGAACTGCGGGCTAGGGAGAGCCGTGTGCTACAAGTGTTGAGTGAGTAAAATATCAACATGGAGTAGTTGAGTTTGTAGCACGATGAAGTGGTGTTGCAAAACATGCAGATGGTACATGTACTAGAAGAAGCCTGTCAGATGGTCCTTAAGCTAGCCATCCCAGCAAACGCACTAGTGGAGGCGCACATCCATAGACTAGCAGCAAGGGTGTGCGACGCATGAGAATAAATGACCAAGGTTCAGCTGGAGCTGAGCCTTTAGATAGTAGAGCTATAGTTAAAGGCACAACCATCCACCCCTCCAAAGGTAAGATAACAATGTGCCAACGGGGATGGATGAGATTAGCAGTGCAGTAAGAGACTACACTAGAATGTTGGAGGAGTCATTTAAGGTCCTAAATAATTTACAACAGGACCCTAACATTCAGTGCTTAGAGACAGAGGCGCGTGAGCTTCAGTAGTGGTATGACAGTGTCAAATGGACCGCGCAGATGATGACCCTCACTCAGAGGCTTGCGCGAATATAGCAGGCGAAAGTGCTGAAAGAGAAAGTGGATGTCGCACGACATCGAGAAGTAGTTCTGAAGGCATGCGTTTAGCCTTGGATTGATGAGGCCTTCACCATTACAACAACAATTGAATACAAGCTCGCACAAATGCAGGGGACGCAAGAACAAATCCAAGGAAGCAGTTTTGACACTGCGGTCTTGGAACAACAAGTATAGGGGATTCAACAGGCTAGTGCTTAGTGCGATGTCAACCCTGCAGTGGTACAAGCAAAGTTGGAGGGACTCTGTGCGAAGATCTACGCACTTACAGAGTGACTCAAGGGTGAGTCGCGATGTTTGTGTTGGGGTCCTGTTGGGTGTGGAATCCCCCTCTAAGGCATGTTTTCAGGCTTAAAGCCCAAGTTTTGACCAAGTCCATTGTAAAGGTTCAGTGATTTGTAGGCGCAGAGCACAAAGTCATAATAGAGTCACAGGGTTTTCCGCCCTTGTTTTTGTAATATAATGTCAACTTGGAAGATCTACCGAACCATGGGATTGTATATATAATGAGAGGCTCTAAGTGTAGAAAATAGCTAAGAAGAGAGAAGCATGATGATTCTAAGGGATTGATTGAGTCGAAGTGTAAGTTGTGCCTTTAGGTCATAGAGTAGGAGAGTAGGAGAGTAGGATAAGGCTCTGCAGCTGAGTGTAGAGAGGCCTAATAGTCTGCATCTGAGTGCGCATACCCCTTCAGCTGAGTGCATAGGTCGGATCGAGTCTGTAACCATTGCAAGCATCAATAAAGAGAAGTTATATCATATTTCTATGTATCTTTCCCTATTTTATGTTTTATTGTGTATGAATTGCAAGTTTACTATTTATTTGCTATGCGAACTTATATGAATGTGTTGTGTAAATAAATATAACATAATGCTTCCATTTACATGAAGATAACTAACTGGTGTAAGAAGACAAGTAAATATCTCGAGTGTAAATTAGGGAAATAGTGTAGAGCACTGCTCTAGTAGTGCAAAAGCCCCACAACCACTGGTTAGGGATGCCTGAAGGTGAATATATCAGGGTGCAAAGGCTAGGAAAGTGCATGAAGCAACCTGCAAGTAGGGACTAATAGTGGACCGAATCAACCTCTAAGACATTTGAAGGGTGCAGAAACCTGGTTCCAACACTCGCCTGTACTACTTCGAGTGAGACCTCAGTCCGCGCTCCATGGACTATTGTTGAAAGGGCCAGTGGTATAAGGATTTGTTTAGCTAATTAACTCTGAACCTGGGTTAGACCCCCACAAGCCAACAAAAAACAACTGATAAAAACCCCTTAAGCATGCTTGCATTAATCAGATGAATAAATATGTACTACAATTTCTTGCTCCCTCTGATATATAAACTCTTTCCTCAATGAGAAGCTCCGACCCAAACTTAGTTAATTTCTGCCTCATCTTGAGCCCCTATTTCATTGCATAATTCAAGAGAAATTAGGCCCCTAGTATTTAGGAATTTTCCTCCAATTGACTGTGCAATTCCCAAGATTGATCATCTTGTTGCATGCAACACCTGAACAGTCCAAAATAGTCTAGAACTGATGTTACACAACCTTGGAATCTCCACCACGTCTAGGGAACTCTAATTCTTAGCATGTACTAACTGCTTTAGGTTGATTGATTAGTTAACCAAATGATCACTGAGTTAGGTTGTTATCCCACTGCACAACTTACGTTCCACTAGTTATATCAATAGTTAGAACTAGTTTAATTGAAAACAACATGCAATAAATGACCTTGATTACTACAAATTAGCAATCACACATGCATAACTCAACTCCAAGCCCTCTAACTTGAATTTACTGAGTAAACTAAGAGACACAAGCCATGTCACAAAATTTAACTGATCCAAGTTGTCTGCTAATGTGGAAATTCGAATTTTCTCAATTTGACCAAGGAAAAAATCAAATTTAAACTTTCTTGCTACATTTATCAACACTCCCTCTTAGTAAGAAAGGGATTATCAACCACATCTATCTTTCACCTGTGGAACTTGAACTTACCTCTTGACAAATCCTTTGTCAAAATGTCAATATATTGTTCCTCTGTCAAAATCTATTATAGGAACATTATATGCCTTTGTAGATAGTCTTATAAATTATGATACCAAATATCTATATTTTTGGATCAAGCGTGAAATACCAGATTTTCGGAGAGCTTAATGCAATTATGATTATCACAATAGATTATAGTTGGTTACATCATCTGATGAAACAATTCCACAAGTATCTTTCTCATCCATATTGCCTCACATGTTGCTTGACTTGTAGTCATGTATTTTTCTTCTGTCGAGCTGAGCACCCTAGATCTTTGCTTCCTTATGTACCAAGAAACTGCTGTGGACCCAACCCTAAAAATTACACCTAATGTACTCTTTAGGTCGTATGGATTCCTTACCCAAACTGAAACTGTGAAGCCACACAACTTCACTCCCTCTGTCTGTCAGTACCATAATCCATATTGGGTAGTACCTCTGAGGTACTGTAAGACATGCTTGGCTACCTTCCAAAATAATTTGGTTTGCCCAACCATAGCTTGGCTCAGCTAGTTTAATTCATATCACATATTTGGTTGTGTGTTCACAAGATATATCAATGAACCCACTAACTGCTGGTAAATGGTAGCATCCACCTCTTCACCTGATGTGGCAGTCCCCTTCCTCCAGTTTGTCACCATCAGTGTCTCCATGGGCTTACAACTATCCATGTGGAATATCCACAATATCTCATTTTCATACATTCCTTAAGACACGAACAATTCACCATTGCCTTACTATACTTCCAATCCAAGGAAGTAGTGAATGAGAGCTATTTCCTTCATTTCAAATTCCCTTGCAAGGTCCTCCTTGCAAGAGCTGATTAGTTTCTCATCACTAGTTAATATCAAATCATCAAAATATAAAAATATAAAAAAATGATAAGAAATTTACCTTCTACCAAGATATGATAGAGGTTCACATCTGCTTCACTTTTGGTGAATCCCAAACCAATGAGATAACTATCAATCCGAGTGTACCATGCTCGGTGTGCTTGTTTGAGACCATACAACACTCACTTGAGTATGCACACATGATAATCCTGATAAAATGTATCAAAAACTTTTGTTTGCTCAATATACACCTCATCCTCAATAACCCCATTGAGGAATGTTGTTTTTACATCCATCTGGTGGATCCTCCATCCCATCTGTGCAACCAATGTAAGAATTGGTCTGATGGATGAATACCTTGCTATGGGAGCAAAGGTTTCCTCATAGTAAATTCACTCAACTTGAGAGAATCATTTTTTTTCGCAAATTTGGCCTTATACTTCTCTATGCTTTCATATATTGCATGCTCAATTAACCTTGAAGATCCATTTTGAACCCACATCTAATTTAGCTGCTTGTCTTGGGACCACTTCCCAAACACTGTTCTTCATAATGGACTCATATTTTCCACCATTCCATCAACCCAAAATGGTTTCTCTACTACTTCCTCAAAGGAGGATGGCTCAGTCTCTACAAGTTCATTCATTAAAGCCATGTAGTCAGTGTACTTCTTAGGTGACCTCCTTTACCTGCAAAAATTTGTAGGAGCTCCCACATTATCCCTCACATCCTACACTAATATATAAACTTCCCTGGCTATTTTTCTCCCTTATCTGGATGAATTTTCTTGAGTGGATGTCTCCACTCTCTAGTCCTCTATTTGTGGCTGCTCCACAAATTCCTAAGACTCCTCCTTCGGAGCTAAAATATCCTCTTCTCGTGGGATCTAAAGCTTCCTCTCAATAGAGCACCACATCAGTTTCTCCTAATCAGAATTTACATCCCTTTTCACAACTATCATTCTCAGGGAAGGTAAGTACACTCGATAATTGTGTGGAATTTTAGTTTAACCCATAACAACTCCTAACTTTGTTGTCGGTGGAAGATTCTTCCTCAAATCTTTGGAGACATGGTAGTAAACAAAGGCTCCAAAAATCTTGAATTGAGACACGTTCGTCTTACTCCCCGAGAAATCCTTGTCTGGTGTAATCATACCAACAATTTGATGAGTACTCTGGTTTTGAAACTAGACTGTTGTGTTACATTCCTCTGCCCACAAATGTAGTGCTAGAACTTCATGATACAAGATAGCTCTCGCAGCTCCAAAAATTGTACAGTTCTTTCTCTCAACTACCCCATTCTGCTACGGGTTGTGGGGTGCTACCAACTCTCTTTGAATGCCTTATTTCACATATAAATTCTTGAAGTCATTTGAAACATACTCACCTCCATTGTCACTCTTGAGACCCTTCACCTTCTTTCTGATCTCTTTCTCAACTAGTGGTTTGAACTCTACAAACTTTGAGAATGACTCATCCATCTTTTGCATGAAGAAGATCCAACACTTCCTTGAGAAATCATCAACAAATGTAACACAATATTTATATCTGGCATTCGAGGTTGTCGAGAAAGGTCCATAATCATCAAGTTAGACTCTTTCCAAGACTGCATGTGATTTGCTGTCTCAATCATGGAATGTGGATTTCACATACTTCCCCAAGGTACAACCCTTGCATACATCCTGTTGCTCATGTGCTCTTTTAGGGAGGTGAGTGGTTATTTGTTGCATAATTTTTAGGGCACCATGATTCAAATGACCCAATCTCCTATGCCAAATTTCATTGACATTGCGACTCTGCATTTTCTCTACTTAATGTAACACAATCTTCCACATCCAAATTGTATAATTTATTCACACGAACCTCGACTTGTTTCGCCTGTTCTAGTAGCTATGTGTCTTAAGACTTGACCACCCCCGTGGGATGAAGGTAACCATAGTGACAAATCATAGGAAAACACCCTATAAGAATGGTTATGGGAAGTAGTTGGTTCTCTACCCCACCTTTCTCTAGACAACTTGTCTTGCGAGGATCAAATTCCATCAAGTACGAAGTCTTTTGGAAGGCCATCTAAAACAATATATTTAGGAATTGTTTGAGGATTTAGATCACCTATAGGCTAAAGTTCATTTTTCTTTGATAAGACAAGTTTTCTTGAATTAGAATAGCATCTTAATATATTTAGTTTACACTTGGCACCACTACACTAGGTGTTTGCTTGTTGTTTTCTTCTCTTTTTATCCTATCATCCCCTTTTAGTCTATTGAGTCATATGTGCCTTGACATCATTGTGCCCCCTAGGCATTTTTCATGGAGACATTGTGGCCTTCACCCCCAGTTTTCTTTAGGACATCTTACTCCTCCCTGTCGAGTTAGATTTTATTTTCCTAGTCCTCGATTAAGTCCTCATTGTGACTTTGATTTTTCTAATTCTTCTAGTTATTCCTTTGATTCCACATTTTCCCAACCATTTACTGTCACCATCTGAGGCACCAAAATGGGTGCGAGAAACCAAGGTGGTGACCTAGGTAACCCCACAAGTGGAACCTCTACCAGTATGGTCACTCCTACTCCATTGCTTCCTTTTATGACTTGTTTGAGCTTCCTTGGATTTAGCCAGCTAATCAATGACCCTCTTCTCCATGACTCCAATTGCCCTACTATGCCCACCAAGCTTTCTTATGAAATCCTAAGTTTGAAGGTAATCCTGGAGAAGATCCCGCAAATCATGTTCGCTCATTTCATATGTGGCGTTCATCCAATTTCATCACTGAAAACTCCATTCATCTTCATTTTTTCTAACACACCCTTACTGGAGTTGCTGCCAAGTGGTATGTACACCAATTGTGTGCCTCCAATTCCACCTTCACAACTATAGCCAAATATTTTCTGTCATACTTCTAGTTACCCCTCTGCTATGACACTGGTATTGAACTCTTGACTTATTTCCATCAAACTTCTGCCACCTGCCTATCTAACCATGTTCAAGAAAGGTGTAGAAGGAGGAGCATATGTAAAGCTCCTAAATTTGAAGATTGTTTCTACATGGATTGGTTCCTTAGATCACTTTTGGCCCCCATTGGTAAAGATGGTACCTCCCACTTCTCCTAGTCTGAGGAAGATGTGTTCCAAGTATCTTTGAAATATGGCCGGATATATGCACAATCAAGATATGTTTATAATTTCATTCTTGATCTACCTCAACGTGGTGCTACTAATGCATTGAGGGCATCTCATGGTGCTGATGGTATCGTTGGATCCATTTCACACCCTCAACCTCGACGATATTCTTCACTTCCAGTGAGTTATGGTCAACCCTGGGGGGGACACTTCATCTTACACCTATCCCCCTCCGAATACATCACATGGAAACACTTATCTGGGTCCAAGCATGTCATATGAATATCTCCATTTGCATCGAAAGATGTTAGGGCCAACTATTGCTCCACTTATTTATACTAATGTTGCCCCTTCTCCTTACTATCCATACGCACCACCTAGTTCTCCAGCTCCTCCGACACTAGCACCCCAGTCCCCCATTCCTCCTCCACCTCTGCCACAACAACAACATCCTCCTCAAGGTCAAGTGTATGTTCAAAAGAGTGCAACCAACCCCCTAACCCCAAGAAACAGATAAAGGGTAAAGGTAACTAGAACCAGCCATCTCAAGGTAATTAGGGTAACCAAGGTCCAACACCTAATTACCCTTAGGGAAACCAACCTAATCCTGCAACCAAACAATAGGGCAGACAACCCAAGCAAAATAAGGCTCTTCATAAAAATAGACCTTGTGCTTGTTGTGGTGTATTTGTCCATTATACTCATGAGTGTCCCCTTTTACCTCTGATGCACCAAGTATGGGAAGCTTAAGCAACTTCTTCTAGAGGATCTCATCCCATTTCTCCATCTCCTCCTCCTCCCGCTTCATCTCAATAGGTTATGCTTACCAATCCTTTTCCTCATCAATGATATATCGTTGCTAAACCTACGCAAGGTCATGCAACTCCCAAACCTTCACAATCTAGTTACACTGATTACTAGATCCTTATGATGAATTTTGATAAAGTTAATACTGAAAAAAGTCAACCTTCAGACTTGGTCGCACCAATATGAAAAACTTCCCACAATAGATCCCTCTACCTAAGGTAGAGGTTTTCCCTAATATCCCTAAATGTCCATTACATCGAAATACTTCTTCTTCTAAATCGCCCATACCTATAACATAGTAGATGACTTTGCGCAGTATCTTACTGCCATGTCAACACTGGAAGTCCTCTAGACATGCCCATCCCAATAAAAATCTCAACTATCTACTTTGGGTGTTGTGGATTCTTTCGACAATCATATGATTGTCTTTGATGTTGACATAGTGGAACATCTCACCCTTCCTTCATCCATTTCCTTTGAAATACCAATCTCCATAAGGAACACCGCTGTTCAATGGTGTATCATAGAGGAAGGTGACTTCCACATGTGTGATGGATGCCAATGTTTGGAAGAAACTTGGTTCACTTGACCCGTCCCTGTAACAACCTTGGTGAACATTTCATGTAATAAAAGTTAATAAAGTAAAAATAAGACCACGGGTAAGGGATACGTATTCCAAGTTGAATGTGGGGAAAATATATCGTAGTGGGCATAAATGGATGTGTGTTTTGGCTAGAGAAAATTGGCAAAGGCTAAGGCAAATAATTAAAAGGGAAAAAGGCATTTTTGGCACATTTATTTATGAAAATAAAGGAAATTAGGAGAAAATTAAGGTGAAAGGTCACAAGTTGCATGTGAGGAGGAAATTGAAGGAAGAAAATGGAAAATAAATAAATTAGAGGCCTCATGCATAAAAAGGCTTTTGAGAATTAGTTCATGGCTTTTGACAATCCAACCTTTTGTTAGTTCAAGTTTGGAGCTCTCTCATTATTCTCTCTCTCTCTCTCTCTCTCTCTCTCACTTTCTTTGTCACTTAGAGTTTTCTTGGAGCACTCTAGTTTGGAGCAAGGAAAGGAAAAGCAAGAAAAGGAAAGGAATGAAAGCAAGGAACAAGGAAAGGAAGGAAGGAAACCAAGGAACAAGAAAAGGAAAGGAGGACCAAGCAACTTCAACAAGAATAGTTTTAGGTAACCTTTTGCATGTGTGATCTGGTTTGGACATGCATGGATTTGCATGTTGGTGTATGGTTCTCTTTCTATTTGTGGCATGGTATTGTGGGGTTATGAAAGTGAATTTCAACCTAGCCTATCCTTTTTCTGGATGCCATGGTATGATGGGATGTTTATTTCAGTTTTAGATCTTTGGAATTTCTAGATGGATTTCGAAATCTGGGGTTGAGGTGGTCTCAAGGTTCATTCCTAAAGGCCTACAAATCCCTTTACTAGTTTTGGCAAGATACATAGTAAAGCCTAAGGGAGAAGTATCTGTTTAGGGCCTAGTGATCTAGGTTTGGATTATGGTAAAGCCTGAGAAACAAGGCGATGGAAAATTCCTCAAGGATAGTGATGGATTTCGAATGGCATTCCAAGTTCTGTTCGGTTGTGATTGGAGCACTAGTTTTAGTGTGATCACGGTCTGATGAGGGTGGAGGTGGTTTAACCTTTGGATTCCCTTGGTTGTTCTTGGATCTTTTGTTCTATGAGATCCCACATTAATGCTTGGAATATGGCACTGGGGTGATTGGATGAAAGATATATTTGGTTCAGCGATGTTTATGTTCGGGTGGTACATGGAAGTCTCGAACCTGGTTAGATTTTCCTATGACTAATAAAAGCTAAGTTCTCTCACTTTTCGCTAATTTATATGTGGATTTAATGGCTGTCATATATATGATATTTATATTGTTTTATGCTAGTTATAAGCATGGTTGAATGATCGGTTCATGTCATGGTTATTTCATGTATTTACTAGTAACTGTTAAATGGATGGATGCAAGACCTAATTGATGATGTAGTAGTTCAATGCTAAATGAGGTGATCCTTTTGGTTATGTTTCATAAGTTTTTTAAGTTGTTTATGCTCTATCTTGTATCTTAGACCTATAGGTTTCATTAATGTCAGGTGTTTGACAGAATGTCAGTCTTAGTTGGGGATGCTCAGGCTTAGTCCTGAGGGTGATTGTTGATTGATCAAGATTGTTATTATGTTTTAAATGAATTCTAGAAGTTACAACAAGTTTTGGGGAGAGGCTGGGATTATGGGCTAGAAAAGTGGCTTAAATCCCAGGGTCGCTAGCACAAAACTAGAAATTTTGGTCCACAGTCGCTAACAGGCAGGCATGTGAGAGTGACTTTGGGGTTTTGGTCACTCCCTTGCGCATGGCATGAGAGTGAGTATGGCCTAAGAGCTGAAAAATAACAGTGAGACCCAGGGATAGGATGTTTGACTGGCTGAATTTTCTCCTGAGTGTTCCGTTGATGATGTTGGATGACTATATGTGATGTTTCGTCGATTCCACTTTCTTAAGGTGACATAGGAGGTCAAATCTGATTGTAGTAGCATCTCTCCTCTCATTTACCCCAATTGGCATGGTTACTTTAGGTAGAGTTGGGAGGGGGTGTTATAGATTGGTATCGAAGCATGGTTACACTCTCTTTGGGTCATATATGGTGCTACAAATATGGGTGAATGCGTTGGTCATGCATGCGTGTTATTTGCATGTGTGGCTCTTGTACTTGTGTTCCATGTGCTTGTTGCACTACATCATATGGATCATGGGAGTAGTAAGGTTATCATGAGGAACTTGATGTCGATTTTATGGAATGCATCGTCATGAGTATATCATTGGTTATACAATCATATGCATCTTGATTACATCCTTGTACATAGGGTGCATTATTGGTTATTTTATTACATGCATCAATCTTGTAGGTTGATTACAAGAATTGATAGCTTATGCTCAACTACGTGTGGTTATGCATTGCTTATGAAGGTGGATAGTTGCATGAGGCAATGTGTATACTATAGTAATGATTATTGTCATGCATGAAGTCATAACATGCATTGTTGAAACTTGATATGGCCTTGCATTGATGACTTGACCCTATATAGTATGATGGTTATGCTTTGATGCACTTATTAATATATGTATATTTGTCATTATGGTTATGTTGTACATGCCTCATGCTGATTTGATGATTTTGCAGACAAGGTATCCTCCCTAAGTTATGTTAAGGAAAATTTATTTATCTGGTTATGTTGATATAGTATGCCTTGCAGGAAAGAGATAAAATGGCTAGCAAGGTGGTAAACTTCATAGAATCTCCCTATGCATTAGATGGCAGTGTGGTGTGGGGAACTCTTCTGACTTGGCATACACAATGAGAAGCCTGAAGGAAGAAATAAGGATTTGCAAAGAAGACAATGACAAAATCTTGTAGGTACAAGAGAAACAAACAGAGGTGAATGCGATATTACTTCAAAGTTTGTTAGATTTGCAGCAACAAGGACCTCTTCGGATGAGCCATGGACATGAGAATAAAACTAATGGGGCATATGGCAGTAGGTCTTATAGTAGACATAGGTTAGATAGATCTGACACTATCAAATATGGCATGATGTTGGACACTATGGATAGGAGGGTTGACAGACACAAGTATTAATCTAGTTCTAGTTCTGATAGACATCATGATTTTCATCATTATCATCCGAATAGGAGGAATGATAGGGGATACTTGCCCGATGAGTTCAAGGAGGAAAGTCCACCTAGTCTTTGATGGAGAGATGAAGAAATCACAATATGTGAAGGCTTGGTTACTTGGCATGAGGAAATTCTTTAGATTGCATGATTACTCAGAAAACATGAAAGCAAGGATAACCCTTTTCAGTCTCAAATGTAAAGCGAATATTTGGGGGAAAGACATGAAGAATGTCAAGGAAATACATGAGGATGATTTGACTTGGCATGTGTTTGAAAGGATCTTCAAGAAGAAGTACTTATCTAAGAGGTATTATGATGATAGAGCTAAGGTGTTTTATGAGTTGCGGATGGGTTCTATGACAGATGAGGAATATACTAGTATATTTTTGGAGCTTTTGAGATATGTGCCTTGCCTCAGAGAGGAGAAGGCCAAAGTTCAGAGATTCATCAATGGATTTCCACTTGCATACATAGACCAAATTGAGTTCGATGAACCTAGATTGTTGGAGGGGGCCATTCGAAAGTTGAAGCGTTGTTATGAGTAGTCGAAGCACAAAGTTGAGACAAAACATGACTTGAAGAGAAAAGAGAAAGCTAAAGGAAAATGGCCACCAAATCGAGGAAGAACTCAAGATGCAAGTGAGAAAGATAATGAAGTTCCTTACAAGAGACTCAATACAGCTGAGAAGGGACATGGAGAGAAGCATGCTAGAGGTGGTGGTAGGGAATCATTGTTGTGTTGGATATGTGGTAAGGATCATCATAAGAGGAATTTTCCATAATATCAAAGTGGTAGTAGACCCCAGATATATAGTTCTCAAGAGGCGCATATAGTTGGTGATGTTGGTCATAGCATTCCTTGGATTTATGAAGATGTGGACAATAGGCAGGTAGATCATCAGTCATCAATCACTGAGATAGATGGTAAGCTTTATGATCAAGTTGTTTATATTTTGATTGATCCTAGATCTAACTATAGTTATATTAATCCTGACCTGGTGGATAAGTGTGGTTTGAGAAAAGAAGTGCATGCAAAATCTTGGCTAGTGCAGTTAGCTATATGTACAAAGAAGTGAGTTCACCATTAGGTAAGAGCTTGTGCATTTGAGTTAAATGGTATGCCTATAACAAAACATTTGAATGTATTGTCCTTGGGTTCGTATAATATGCTTTTGGTTATAGATTGGCTATGCCTTCACAGAACCAAAGTGGATTGCTTCGACAAGGCCATTGAGTGTGTGGATGATAGTGGGGAAAAGAGGACCTTGCAGGGAAAGAAGAAGCCTACATCTGCGAAGATGGTTATCGCTATGCATGATAAGTGTGGTTGCAAAAAAGGTTGTGTGATGTTTGGAGTACACATTTCTAGTGACAAGGGTAAGGAGGTTGAGGATATTGATGTGTTGAGCAGGCACCCAATTTGTAGTAGTTCAGGATGTATTTCTGGAGGACATTACAGAGTTTCCACCTCATAAGGAGGTAGACATTTCTATTGAGTTAGTGCCAAGGGAAGCTCCAACATCGAAAGCACCTTACAAGATAAGAAGACTTGAGTTAGTAGAGTTTAAACTGTAGCTAAAGGAAATGTTAGACAAAGGATACATCAAACCAAGTGTATGACCTTGGGGCACACTAGTCTTGTTCGGAAATAAGAAAGATGGTACTCTTAGATTTTGCATTGACTATAGGTAGAAGAACAAGGTAACTATCAAGAACGGGTACTCTTTGCTGAGGATTGATGATTTGTTTGATTAGCTAAAGGGAGCAACAATGTTCTCTAAGATCTACTTGAGATCGAGATACCATCAGGTATGCATCAAGGAAGAGGATATTGTCAAGACTATGATCAAGACCAAGTATGGGCATTATGAGTTTGTTGTTATTCCATTCATTTTGACTAATGCTCCAGATACATTCATGTGTTAGATGAATAGTGTGTTGTGTCCTTATTTGGACAAGTTTGTTATTGTATTCATTGATGACATATTGGTATATTCTAAGAATGAGGAAGAACATGACGAACATTTAGCAACAATGTTGAGATTTCTAAGAGAACATCAGTTGTATGCTAAGCTTAGCAAGTGAAACTTCTTTTAGATTGAGGTACACTACTTGGGACATGTTGTCTCCAAGGAAGGCATAGCAGTAGATCTAGAAAAGATAAGGGCCATCATGGAATGGACAGCTCCTAAGAATGTAGATGAGGTGAGATCATTCATGTGATTGGTAGGTTACTACAGAAGGTTCATTGGGAACTTCTCACACGTTTCATATCCTATCACATCATTGCAGTGAAAAGGTAAGAAATTTGAATGGACAATGAAATGTGAAGATAGTTTTGATCAACTTAAGCAGTTGTTGACAAATGCACTAGTGATAAATATTATGGATCCAGATGCAGAGTTTGTGGTGTGTACAAAATATTGTAAGAGGGGAATTGGTGGAGTTTTCATGCAAGAAGGATAAGTAGTGTGCTATGGGTCACAAAATCTAAATGAGGACAAGAAGAACTATCCAATGCATGATATTGAGCTAGCAACAATTATACATGCATTGAAGATGTGGAGGCATTATTTTTTGGGAAGGAGGTTTACATTGATGAGTGGTCAAAATGGGTTGAGGTATTTGTTTGACCAGCTGAATCTAAATATCAGGTAAGCTAGATGGTTGGATACCCTTAGTGAGCTTTACTTTGAGATTAGATACATCAAAGGGAAGGAGAGTCCAGTTGCAGATGCTCTTAGCAGGAAGGTACATGTAAATCATATAGCAACTATAAGCTCCTATGGTACAGATTTACATGATATGATCTTGCAAGCAAGACAATGGGATGACAAATACATGGAGATTATGTACATGTTACAATAGAGTATAGGTACAAGTATAGGTTTAGGTGTAGGTACAAGTGAAGGTACAAGTATAGGGGATCAAGATGCAAACTATCGTCTCACAAAAGATGGCTTGGTGAGGTTTTGGATAGGATCTATGTGTCAAATTGCAATGAGCTCAAGAAGCTTATCTTGTAGGAGTTTCATGTGAAACCATATTCTAGTCATCCAAGATATTAGAAGACATTGACAATGGTGAAGACGTTTTACTATTGGCTAAACTTGAAGAAAGAAGTGGCTAATTTTGTGGCTAGATGTTTACACTTTCAACAGGTAAAGATGAAATGCAAACATCCAGGTGGTTTACTACAACCTATTGTGATTCTAGAATGGAAATGGGAGGTCATTTCCATGGATTTCATCATAAATATTCCAAGGACAGTGAGGCAGCATGATTATATTATGGTCATGGCTGATAGGCTGAGCAAGATAACTCACTTCATTCCGGTGAAGACTACATATTCAACCAAGGTACCACCGGTGTTCATTAGAGAGATAGTGAGACTACATGGTGTTCCAAAGAAGATTATGTCAGATAGGGATGCAAAGTTCACTTCCAAGTTTTGGAAGGAGATATTTTCAGGCTTGGGTATAGAATTGGCCTTCATTACAACTTATCATCCATAGATAGATGGTTAGATAGAGAGGGTCAATAGGATCTTGGAAGATATGTAGAGGATGTATGTGATGCACCAACATAGGAAATGGGAGGAGTATCTTCCATTGGTTGAGTTCACACACAATGGTTATCAGGATTCCTCGAGGATGAGTCCTTTCAAGGCATTGTATGGGTGAAGTTGTAACACTCCCATCAGCTGGAGTGATTCAATGAATAGGGTTCTTATTGGCCCAGACATGTTGACTAACATGGAGCAGGAAATGTAGGTTATAAAGAAGGATATAAAGGCATCACAAGATAGATAGAAGAGTTATGTAGATCAACATAGGGTATTCAAAGAGTTTTAGGGTGGGGAGCATGTGTATTTGTGCATCAAGCCCAAGAAAATCTCTTTGAGGATTGGTTCATGTGCCAAGTTGGCACCATGATATTGCGTGCCTTTTGAGATCCTTGAGAGGATTGGACTAGTGGCATATCAACTTTCACAACCTCCAATAGTGGAATGTTAGGTCCCTATAATACTAGTGATTACCCCATTAATATTGTAGTTTTATCCCTTATTAATATTGTTGTGCCCTTATTGTCCCCATATTGTTATTACTATGTCCCATAGAATCTCTCTATTGTTATTTTTGTGCCTTTATATTATTATTGTTAGGTCGACTGGGTTATATTGTGACTCCTTAGACTCCTATATATAGAAAGGAGGATTTTTCAATTGAATCATCAAAGAAGCATTCATTTGTGTAATGTAAAGGAGGTTTCCCCCTTGAAGAGGCTGAATTCTAAGGCGTTGATCTATCTTTTCTATCTTTTTGTGAGTTGGTTTCATAACATTTGGTATCAAAGCTTTGGATTCTAGGGTTTTTCTGCTCCAAATAGGTCATCGTGGAATTTTCGCTATAATGTGTTTTCTGCGACATTTTAGAAGCAAAAAAAAAAATCCATTTGAGACGAAATTTCACTGAACCTCGGGTCCAAATTTCATAGCTTTTTACGCTATATTTGCAGATATATGATCTGAGGAAGTTGGTCTTTTTGCAGACTCCTAAATTACATTCCAAATAGGTGACCTGGGGAAAATCATCATAACTTTCTCTCTAAGCATCAGACTAAAATTTCATAAGAAGGTACAGAAAGAGGATGGATTGTAGTTTCTTGTATATATTTTTCAAAGCCAAAGGTCAAAAAAATGATATGTGGCACGTCGTATAAGTTCGCTCTACTGAACTAGTCTATAATCAGGTCATTGTGGGATATTTGGCATAACACTTCCCTGGAGAATCCAATTTGGATCAGACTAGTGGCATTGGAAAGAGGACGCATAGGGCTACTGCAAGCCACAATTTCAAAACTAAATGATCCGAAATTATAGAGATACATCAGATTCAATATCAAGCTCTTACAAAGTGAAAAAAGGTGTGTAGTTTTTTTTAAATTCTTGCATAAGCTTGGTTTGAAAAATTAGTTTGAAGGAATTCAAAGGGCATAGTAAAGCATTATTATCAGTAATTGATGCCCTGAGGAAAGAAAATGAAAACACCTAGTAAGAAAATTGAAAGCTCTAGCATGACTCATGAAGAAGAGGAAGAAATGCAACATGACATATCAAAATTATGAGACCAAGTGCAACAAGTGTCACTTGCACAAAAAGTAACAGAATCTAAGATGGATGGTTTAAAGAAAGATGTAGAAGCTAAGATGGATGGTTTAAAGAAAGTCGTAGAAGCTAAGATATATTGTTTAAAGAAAGGCGTAAAATCTAAGATGAATGACGTGGAAGCTAAGATGGATGATTTGAGGATAGATTTGAAGACATATTTGAAGACAGGCATGGAAGATTTGAAGATAGATTTGGCAAAGTTTCTACAAGAAATGTTTACTAATGGTGAAATGGTAGTAAAGGAAACTTATGATGAGAAAAAAATAAATGTTAATCATGATTTCATAGACTCTAATGTTGGATCAAAGACCCACCATATTCCAAAAATTGATAGGAGGAAGTTTGATGGCAAGGATCCTGTAACATGGATATTACGGATGGAGCAATTTTTCAATCTTAATAATGTGCAAAACACACAAAAGGTACGTATTGCAACTTTATATTTGGAATCAAATCAGTTTGTATGGTATCAATGGCTTTTCTTTCGTAAACAAATTATCACTTGGGAAATTTTTACGGAAGAATTGACAGCACATTATGAGGATACAAAAAGCAACACTTTTTTTTAGCCAATTGATGAGTCTCAAACAAAAGGGTTCAATAATGGAGCACATTGAGGAGTTCCAAAAATTGAACATAAGGGTAAAAAATATTCCAGAGGAGCATAGGATTGATGTGTTCATAGGGACTTTAAAGGATGATATCCAACATGATGTTCACCTTTGGGAACCTAATTCATTAGAAAAGGCATTTAGGTCAGCAAGAAAAATGGAAAGAAAAATTATGGCAACCTAGAAGCATACCAGTCAAAATTATAAAGATGGAAGTGTCATTGCCCCTCATATTCCACAACCTATAAGGTTGACACGACAAAAATTGGAAGAAAAAAAAAGAAAAAGGGTTTTGTTACAGTTGTGATAGCAAATACACTAAAGGTCATAAGTGTGCTGAGAAGAAATTATTCTACATAGATTGTGAAAAGGAAGAAGAAAAGGATAAAGAAAGGTCAAAAGAAGAGGATATACTCCAGGAACAAAGCCTAGATAAAGAAGAAATGAATCTGACCATATCTTGTAATGCATCGGCTAGAATCACCACTCCTGAAAACATCAACATAGAAGGACAAATCAAGAAGAAAAAGGTAACAGTGTTGATTGATTCAGGAAGTACCCACAATTGTATTCATTTTAAGGTAGCAAAAGAATTGAATTGCTTCCTATATCCAGCATCAGAGTGTCATTTGATGGTTGCAAATGGAGGAATGATAAATTTCTCTGGAAAGTGCCATAATATCAAGCTATCCATGGGAGAATATGTATTGACTAGCCCAATGCTTTCCATTCCAATGGGAGATGCTGATGTTGTACTAGGAGTCCAATTGTAGGCCCCTATACTACTAGTGTAACCCCTTAATGTTATTAGTACAGTTCCCTTATTATATTTATGTACCCATGTAGTGCCCATATTGTTACTGTTGTGCCCCATAGAAGCCCACTATTGTTATTATTGTGCCCCTACATTATTATTTTTATGTCGTCTCTGATTATATATGACCCCTTAGACTCCTATAAATAGAAAGGAGGCCTTTTCATTTGTATCATCCAAGAATTGTTCATTTATTTAATGTAAAGGAGGTTACCCCCTCGAAGAGGATGAATTCTAAGGCGTTGATCTATCTTTTCTATCTTTATGTGAGCTGGTTTGATAACATTTGGTATCAGAGCTTTGGATTCTAGGGTTTCAATGCTCCAAATAGGCCATCGTGGAATTTTCGCTATAGCTTTTTTTCTATGATGTTTCATAAACGAAAAAAAACCCATTTGAGACGAGTTTGCATTGAACCTCAGGTCCGAATTTTAGAGCTTTTCATGCTATATTTGTGAAGTTATGATCTGAGGAATTTGGTCTTTTTGCAGACTCTTGAATTATATTCCAAACAGGTGACCTCAGGAAAATCGTCATAACTTTCTCTCTGAGCATCAGATTGAAATTTCATAAGAAGGTATAGAAAGAGGACATATTGTAGTTTCTTGTATATATTTTTAGAGCCAAAGGTTGAAATAGTGACACGTGGCATGTCGTACAAGTTTTCTCTACTGCACTAGTCTATAATAAGGTCACTGTGGGAGATTTGGAATAACTCTTCCTTGGAGATCCAATTTGGATAAAACTAGTGGCATTGGAAAGAGGACAAAGAGAACTACTACAGGTCACAACTTCAAAACTTAAAGATCTGAAAGTACAGAGTTACAGTTGTTTCAAGATCGAGCTCCTAAAATCAAGAAAAAGCAAGATGAGGAAGTTTGATGGCAAGGATCTAGTAAATTGGATACTTTAGATGGAGCAATATTTTGATCTACATGTGTTGGGAGCGCGAGGTGTTTAAAGAATGTATTTAGTAATCTTCATATTTAGAAAACTGGATCAATTTTTATGGTATAAAGGGCTTTTTTCTTGTAAACAACTTGTTACATGGTCAATTTTCATGGAGGAAATGATAGCACATTATGAGGATACAAAGACCAACACCTTCTTTAGAGCAACACCACAACAATTGGAAAGAGTAAAAGGGTTTTGTTACATAGTGGAAAGTAAAATCGTGGCAACAAGGAGGTCTACCCCTCACAACTA
The DNA here is from genome assembly GCA_000404065.3 of Pinus taeda. Classification (NCBI taxonomy): domain Eukaryota; kingdom Viridiplantae; phylum Streptophyta; class Pinopsida; order Pinales; family Pinaceae; genus Pinus; species Pinus taeda. The sequence goes on from APFE030559225.1 coordinate 62,068, forward strand.
TAAAGATGGAAGTGTTGTTTCTCCTAGTCTTCCACAACCTACAAGGGTTACACCACAAGAATTGGAAGAAAAAAGAGAAAAAGGGCTTTGTTACAATTGTGATGGCAAATGCACTAAAGGTCATAAGTGTACTGAGAAGAAATTATTTTACATAGAGTATAAAGAGGAGGAAGAAAAGGATCAAGAAACATTAAAAGAAGAGGATGTATGCTAGGAACCAACCCTAGAGAAAGGAGAAATGAATTAGACCATATCTTGTAAAGCATTGGCAAGAATTACCACTCCTCAAAATCTCAAGATAGAAGGACATATCAAGAAGAAAAAGGTGCAAGAAGTGAAAGATCACATCAAGAAAGAAGAAATGAATCCAACCATATCTTGTAATTCATATGGTCCAGAATTAACACTCCTCAAACTTCAAGACAGAAGGGCATAATCAAAGAAAAATGTTCAAGAAGTGAAAGATCACATTGAGCATCAAAAATGAATCAAAACATATCTTTGTAAAGGATATCAGAAGAAATTACCACTCCTCAACCTAAAAGATAGAAGGACATATCAAGAAGAAAAAGGTTCAAGCAGTGAAAGATCACATCGAGCATCAACAACAAGTTCTCCAACTTTTAAAGGATAATGCCACTTTGGTGCAAAACCAAATGAAACAACAGGTAGATCAACATCGTAGTGAAATTTTTTTTGATGTAGGTGATTGGGTATTTTTACTGCTACATCTCAAGCAAGCTATTTATGAGAAGGAAATGTTGGCAATACTATATGCACTTAAGAAATGGTGAACTTATCGAATGGGAAGACACTTCAAGGTAAAAATGGATCATGATAGTCTTAAATACTTTTTAGAACAACTATTATCTTTAGAAGAACAAAAAAAAATGGGTCACAAATATGTTGGGTTATGACTTTGACATCATCTATAGAAAAGGGAAGCAAAATTTTGTTGCAGATACACTCTCAAGAAAGGATGAGGATGTGGAAGCATTGTTTTGTGCTATTTCTATTATCCATCCAGATTAGATAAACGAAGCAAGGGATGAATGGAAGAAGGACGAAGAAGTATGGCCACTCATTCAAAAGTTGTAGAAGATCCCTATTCAAACAATATTGCCAAAACTTGAAGAGGAAGGAAAAATCATATTGGAACCTGGAGCAGCCACAGAAACAAGAACCCAACAGCTGCGAAATTGATTAACTTCAGAGTATCTCATCAAGTGGAAGAACTTACCCGCGGAAGATTCCACAAGGGAGGACAAGAATTTTATACAAAAGCATCAAGAACTACTCAAGCGTTGAGGACAACACTTTTTGAAGGAGAGGGGCATGTTAGGCCCCTATACTACTAGTGTAACCTTTATTGTTATTAGTAACACCCCCTTATTATATTGATGTACCCATGTAGTGCCCATATTGTTACTATTGTGCCCCATAGAAGCCCACTATTGTTATTATTGTGCCCTTACATTATTATTGTTATACCGGCTCTGATTATATTATGACCCCTTAGACTCCTATATATAGAAATGAGCTCTATTCATTTGTATCATCAAAGAATCATTCATTTGTGTAACGTAAAGGAGGTTTCCCCCTCGAAGAGGCTGAATTCTAAGGCGTTGATCTATCTTTTTGTGAGCTGGTTTCATAACATTTGGTATCAGGCCTAACATAAGCACATGAAGGCTATATTAAACCTCTCATTCTACACTTAGTAATGTTTCTTTTAACTTTAATATGTTCTTAGGAAGGTTTAGAGGTAATTGCATATTATGTGCCTAATATTATTTTTTCTTACAAAATATTGAGAGAATATGGATTAAATTCTTAATGAGATAAAATAGGGACTTTCTCCCTACTATAGGATGGACCAATATTGGATAATAAATGAATTTAATATCATGAAATTATTGACAAATTCTAGAGCTCCACTGATTGAGAAAATACAGCAATGTGTTCCTTGTCATTTAATGAAGCTTCCTAGTGTTGGGAACCAAATTCACTTTTTGAGGGATTTTGGAGGGGAAAGATGCCTCCTTTCCAGGAGAATGTTTCCTCATCTATTTGTATAAGTATCAATTCGAATTTTTCTCTAGGGGCATGTATTTATTAGTCATCTTGTGGATAAAACTTGTTTTTTAGCATCTCCACTTTCATTTCTAGCAGGAATGTACTTGGATTGATTCAAATAATGAAGTTTGCTACCATTTTTATCTTCTAAATATTGGTTTCTTTCATAGGACTTTGAGTTTCCTTGGGCTTGGCCACCCCGAGATCCTCAAAGCCCTCTTATACAATTTCTTTATTTCCTTTGAATGTCTTTTTCACTTGCATCTCTTATTTCTACATTTACTATTCATGCTTCTTTTGTTGTGGGTCGTATTCGTTAACTGATTGAAGTGAGTTGTTTTGTAGGTTATTTAAAGAGTCACAAGCATGATGAATCCTTGGAACAACTTGTATTGGTTCACCAGTTCACAAATCTAGAATTTATGGAAGTCCCTTGTAGCAAAATAATAGTAATTTTCTGCTATTTTTAGAACGTGTTAGTGAAGTTCATTTGAGTTGATTCCACTTGTATTGGGTCATAAAAACATTCAAGTTAATAATTTTTTTTACCCCATATCATTTTCACTTGATTAGGTTAGGAATTTGGTAGGTTAACTAGCTCACTAGTTCTTGAATTTCCAGTTTTTAGAGTAGTAATTTTCTGCTATTTTTTAGCATGTGTTAACATGGGTATTTTGGAGTGATTCCACTTGGAATGGAGTCCTAAGACATCCTACTTAATAACAAAAACTTTCCCATGCCATTTGAATTTAATTTACTTGGTCATTCAAGAAGTTATCTTGCTCATGTAGCGAAACAGGGCCTCCTGTAGCACCTCTTGTAGCACGTGTAAACTTGACCAGATTTGCTTCAAAAGCTTGGTTTTTGTCTCTTAAGATTGAATCATGAACCCTAGGCTTTGAATCCATGTTTGAGTAAGAAAAAAAACCTCTTAAGCCTTGCCTCTTCTCCATTGCAATTCACCTTTGCAGTTATGGTTAGTGGATAGATTCATGACTTGAAGAGCATAATCATGATTTTCATGATTACTTTATGGAGCACCTTATGAAATTTGTTGATAAAATCTATCTTGAATGTAGTGATTAGAGAATGTTTTCATTTTGTTTCTGTTGTAGCTGGTACATCACCCTCCAAAATTTTGGCTTACACTCAATTTTAGAACCTTCCTTGGTCTTTCACATTGTTGTAAGTTGGAAAGTCATAGGAAGTAAAACAATCATGAGGGTAGTCAAAGAGTCACAAGGAAGGGGAAGCATCACCCCTTGGTTATATATACTCTTTTATTGTACGAGAAAAATACTTTTCACCTTTGTTCCTCCCACAAGGCATTAGAGAGATAGATCGGTTCTTTTGAGGAGCAAGGAGTGGCTCTAACACTCCAGTATTTGAGCTAGTGATGTTCATTGTATACATGTGTCTTGGAACTTCTACTTAATAACATAAGCCTTCAAGGCTAGGACGTTCTTCATGCATGGATTATGGATATTATAAGACTATCATGTGAATGTTTGTAATTCATGTTTGCTTTCATCTATGCTAAAGTATTTGAACTATTCCGGTTGTTTTGGTACTTGTCATATTAAGAATGTGTTGTAATTTCTATTATCACTGTCGCATCATCGTGGACAATTCTGTTGGATATTATACAAATCTTCCTCGTCATATTGGTTTTAATGACGTTGCATATATGTGGACTATTTCGCTTGATGTCGCACAAACCCTTCTTATTCATGTGTGTCTCTACTAGGGTGGTATTACTACCTCTCTCTTAGAGGCTCACTTCTCCTCCCCTCTGCAGTGAAAGAACTTTGACACACATATGATCGAATGCTTACGAGGCACACCCCTTTATTTTCGAAGGCACATTTGCACTCCTCTCTCTTTCTAACAATTAGAGCCAAGTCATATCTTTAAGATTACATGGCAAGCAGGCTGATATTCCACACACATTCTAGATTGGGCACATACTTCAAATGGTGTGAGGTCTAATTGGGAATTCACATCGGGGAGACCCCTTGGTTGATGAATTTCCAGCACCGTCAATAATGTCGTTAAAAGGAGGGCCAGATGATAAGTTGAGCCCGTTGAGTCAGGTTTGAATCTCTTATCTAAAATGGCTCATTCTCGAATCTTACTCCCGAGATGTTTCTCTAATTTTTCCCTTTATCAATTTTTAATCCATGATGAGCCTCTCTATCACTTGTCCCAGTTAAAGTTTGATGGTGAGGATGGAACATCCACAACCGAATACATTTTTGATTTTCTTAAATTTTGTGAATCTTATGAAACCGATGATTAAGAGTTTGCTTGTGTGATTTTCTTCCTCACCCTTGAAGGTCATGTTAAGAGATGGTGCCATACCTTGCCACTTGCTTCCATCCATTCCCTTCATCATTTCCTTGGGGAGCTTCATCAAGCCTTTAATAGGTATAATTACCGATATGTTTGTAAAATAATCAATCTCTTAAGAGTGAAGCCTAGTGAATCGGTTGAGGATTTTTTTGATCGATTCCTTCACCTTTTATGCGAAATTTGTGAAGAAGACATGAATTAGGGTTTCTTGAAACAAGAGTTTGAGTGCTTGGTTCTTCTCTCTTTACACGATGAACCTGAACCCCCTGATTTTCCTACTTCCCCAAATCTTGTGAATCATGAGACACCTCTAATTTGAGAGGAGGAATTTACTACTCCTTTTGTTCTTTGTCCTCCTTTTCTAGTTTCGATGAAGGTGCCTCTATGCGATTGTAATAAAGTTGAAAATCCCACAAATCAAATTCTTAATCCATATTCTCATTCTTCTTCCATTTCTCATGACTTAGGTTCAATGGAGGAAATCCCATAATGGCTCATGAAGCCCATGGGGAAGACTAACTTCCCCATTTCGCAACATGATGGTATCATTCATAAATCTAGCCTCCAATCTGATCTAGATTTCTATGATCCTCTATCATCTACATGCCAGGACTCTTTGTGTTGTGATTCACCTAATCAATCTGCTCCAACAACTAGTCTTTCACACTCTCTTGATTTTTGCGTTGTTGGTTCAAATTGCGATCAAATACAAGGCAGTCACATTGCACAGGTAGAGGAGTAGGAAGGTGAATATGCTTTCAATATATAATATAAATAAATAAATAAATAAATAAATATATATATATATATTTCAAAATCATCCATGTCAAAAACAATGTGCTTGCATTTTTGGATGATTCTTGATATACTAATCTCGGTAGTGAATCAAATGTAATCAATTCTTTCGATCAATCCGTAGCCTTGGTAGATAATCATTTTGATGATCATGGCTCTGTTTATGTATGTGATTGCGAATGCCTAGGTGTATGAACTGGTCTTTTGGTTTCCCATGAAGATTTTACTTTAGATCCAGAATCTGATTCGGTCAAAGAAGATGTCCTTATCAAAACTTCCTCTTCATCTCACTATTCCTTGTGCTCTACCATATGTGACGCATCTACTTGCGACAAAGATAATCCATGCTCTTTAAGTTCTTCATCCAATGAGTTATCTTCTCAACTGAAACAAGGCAACTTGATTATCCATTATGCAAATGAAAACAATCAAATTATTGAGTACTCTTTCCACCCCTCATCATCTCTTATCTTACATGAAGACAACTCTTCAAATCAGCTTGCTCATGAAATTTCTCTGATTCGTTCATCTTCAAATTTGCAATCAGAAGAACCTTTCGACTTGAGTAATTTGGTTGTTGAAGTTGAAAAATCTAGTGAAATCAGTGATAAAGGTGATTTCCTCAAACCATGCATGATCTGGTTCAATCTTCAAAATGCAATTTTACAATCCTGGAAAGTTTCGGGACCTTCTAGGGAGTCGAGGCACTTCAACTTCCGTTGATGGTTATGTCAGGATCTCGCAACTCTGGTAAGCTCCGCAAACTAAGTCAGATCTGGTTTTTCCCACACAATCCTTCTCTTCGGATGGTTTCACTTGATGAAAATTTCTTTTTCAAAAATGTTTGGTATTTTGGTATGATCTTTCAAATTTTCAAGATTTTACTTCTGACTGGATTTAGGATTATTTTTCAGTTTATTCATTTTCATGCAAATCTCTCACATCAAACTCAGGTTTGGAATGTGTATCTCTAATAGAGTCATGGAATTACGAAGTTTATGATTTCAAATATTATCTTTGACCGAAGGAATCATGCCTATGAGATTCATCTCTTAATAGCCAACTCCTGATTTTTCTTGTAAATGTTATATTGAGAATATTCCCCTTCATCACCCATAAAATCCTCTTGAGTAATAATGAATGCACGCGTTATCTCACGTTTCAAGTTCTTCGCCATTCACCATGTCCTGACTGGTCTCATGTATTTGTTGTGTTGACATCCCTTTTAAATTCTTTTTATGATGACAATGCTTGCACAGTGTGTCACCAGTTACAGTAAAACAATTTGTCACATTTTCCTTGCGAGCAACTTGGTTTGATTGTTCGAAGCATTCACAAAACTGTTCAAATTGAATTATCTTCATTTATCACAAGCTGGGAATATTATGGTTTAATCATCTTATCTAATCATTATTTTGTCTTTCATGACTGTCATTCATGTTATCATTTTCCCACCAGTATATCCAATGGTATTTGTTTTACATCCTTCTATCTTCATCGTTCAACATCTCAACTATTCGAATTTTTGTCGAGAGGTTGAGGCACTTCAGTCTCCACTGATGGTTATGTCAAGTCCTCACTGTCTCGACATTACTGCTGAATATGATCATATATATTTTCCCTCACAATATTCTTGTTATAATCTCATGCCTCTAATTGAAAATACATATTTTCAAAGATTTCGGAGTTTTCAAGAGGATCATCATGAATTTTATGATCCAACCACTGAATGGTTGGATAAATCTTACTCGGCAAGCTCCATTGCAATAAACAGGTTTCGACCTTTCCTCGTGCTTGCTAAGCAGGATGACACAGAAGAAGGTGCATTCAAAAGAAGTCTTTGAGGTTTTTCTGATTATGCTTTCCGTCAGAGACGTAAGAATGTGAATTTGAAGAAAGTAGTGGTTTTGACACATCTTTCTGCCCACAAGCAAGACCTTCAAATTTTTGTGCAAATTATTCAAGCTCTCATCTTTTCTCTTGCACATTACTTTATATATATTTTTAATCGATCGTATCATTGTGATTGTAGGTCGAGAATTATTATGGTGGCTACATTGGAAATTCCATTATACGTGACCCCGACCTTATAGTTGTTAGGTTAGGAGTAGGATTAACTGCATCTTAGTTTTCCTTCTCTTGCACCCATCCTGTGTTATTCTCTTTAGTCTCTCTTGTATTTTGTTACTTTTCTCTTGCATTATGATTTGGTTTAGCTTCTTTTGCTTGTCTTTTGGTTTTGTTTCCTTGTTGTGTGATGTCTTTCCTTTCGTTTTGTTTCTTTTGTTTTTTCTTGTTGTTTGTCTCCTTTTGTTTTCATCATGTGAATAAGTGTTGTCCCTGGACTTTTTTTGCCTTCTTAGTATGTGTGTGGATGAAGTATAAAGAGTCTCGTGACACTTCAAAATTTTCCTAACCTCTAGTTTGTCTTCCTTGTGTCGGTTACATCTTTTGGTCAATGAAGTTCCGATGGAAAATACAACCAATCTGTAAGGAGAGTTTTGTTCCAACCATGAACCTGTGTCTACCCAAGAAACCTTATGGCTAGAGTCAGTTCTGTGTTTTAGTGTTTTCATGCTTATCCAATCAGTGGAAGAGGAGAAGAGGGAAAATATAAATGAGAAAACCTAAATCAGAGGTCTCTATATGCTTCTCTGAAGGAAAAACTTCTTCTGCTCTCAATAAGATGGGATACCTCTTTCGCCCAAAAATGAATAAGTGACGATGCATAGTCCTCTTTTAAATAAATAAATAAAGGCGAAAGAAGAGAAAGGATTCATGCATAGAGAGGTGAAGCAAGCAACTCTATGGGGGTATTTTCCAAGCTCACTGACATCGGAGCAATGTTTGTGTTCCTACGTCACTCCGCCAGGGTATTGTCCAGGCCCGATGGCAGCGGAGTAACACAAGAGATGAAAAAATATACTCTAGAAATCTTAAGCTCACGAGCTACACTACCCTTCCCAACGCAAAACCGTGTGATATCAACAAATAATATGTTGTGTTCAACCAAGAAGCCATAAATGGGACCATGTCTATTCATGGGGTAAGTGGGGAGGCCAAAGTAATATGCATGATGAATCAAGACTTCCCGAAGAACCAAGGCCCTACATAGAAGAAGTTAACTAGGGAAAAGAAGCTCGAATTCTACCAGTGTGTCGCCATGTGATGTATCTACTACAACACCCTCCAAAGTTTTGGCTTACACTCAATTTCAGAGCCTTCCTTGGTCTTGCACATTATTGTTGCAAACACTGAAACTCATTTCATGTACTATCTTGAAGTATTTTTCTCCCCTTTGCAAGTTGGGTAAATTGTTGTCTTTTCACATGATTGGTTGTTGCACACTGTGTGGAAGCATGTTCTGGTGGTTTCAAGGGTCTATCTTTTTGTATATGAGTTGTTCTAACCATGTAAACATTTGTCGCACTCATTTGAAAAGTTTTAAGCACCATCGCACAAGTGTCGTTATGGTCGTCACAAAGTGTATCTTAAGTTTTGCACTTGTCATAACAGGTCATAAAGTTGTCACACGAAGGGAAATGCATTGTTCATGTGTCATGGGTTATCTATGTTTTTGTGTTGTCACATATTCTAAGTGTGTGATCACAGTCGAAGTCTTATCACTGTTCACATTAGTCTAACCAGTCTTACACTTAGCCATTTATGAGAAGGCTTCCCGACCAAGAACCTTGGCTTCATCGGGCCTCCCTGAAGTGTGCACTGCGCAGTTTCAATCCTCTTACTTTGACCTTTCCCCTTGGCACTGCGCAATGCATAGTTTCTAACTCCCCAGACTGCTGCACTGCGCAGTTTCTGTGCTCAAGATCTAACCTTGGCCTCCAGAATTGCGCAATCCTTTCTCCCAGCCTAACCCTAACTACGCACTATGTAATCACAAGCCACAATATCATTCCTTGAGCTTCTGAACTGTGCATTTGTGCAATATCCCAACCTCCCTTGTCTCCTTAAACTTCGTAGCATGTTCACTTAGTGTCCATCCCTTCAGCCTGCCTCACAGGCTCCTAGAACTACGCAGTTTTCTCCCTCAGTCCGACCTGAAATGTGCACTGCATAGTCTTAAGGCTCAAGCCTCAACCCTGAGCTCTTAAACTGCGTAATTGCACAGTGACCTGGGCTAATTTGTCCTCCAAATCTACACAATAGGTAGATCCAGTGCCTGTCCCATTAGCCTGTTATCTTGAGCTATAAAAATGAATAGATCTAATAGATTAACTAATTAACTAATTAACCAAATTTCCCCTATCCTTTGGACCAGTCAACTATAGTTGTTACCTAGTTAATTTTAGTTGTTTCCTTTGGTCAAAAATAGTTGTTTCTTTCTAGCGGTTGTATGATCGATCTCTCTATTTAACTTGTTGTCGTGATATAGTTCTTCATTTTATCTTGACGATGAACCACACTTGCTAGTTCGAAACGCATCGAAAAATGAATTTTGATGTGATTATCACTGAAATATTTTCTCAAAATCTTGATATGGATCATAAAATCCTTAATTCAATAATTAGCATTCTTATTCATTTTTTTTTATAAAAACATACAAAAAAATTACTTCTCCAACACCAACCCCCCCCCCCCCCCCCACATTTGATCATGTTGTGCAGTAAGAACTACATCACCATCCACTTTTGCAGGTAGAAGAAGAAGTGGTGGTAGAGAAGGAGAAGAAATGGATGGATATGATGACAACAAAGAAGATCCTCTTGGATTTCCCATTCAAGATATTGATACCAGTGTTCATATGAAGAACATCCCTCCACCTTTCCTTACCAACTGCCATGGAATGAGGTCAGAGGATCCAGAAACCTTTCTCTTTGAATTTGAAATCCTTTGTAGATCTTATCGTTACTTACTAAATACTCAAAAAAATTGAGATTGTTTCCGGAAACATTGAAGGATAGAGCTCTTAAATGGTTCATGAGTTTAGGGACTAATTTAATAAGATCATGTAATGACATGAAAAGATATTTCTAGAAAAATATAGAGATCATAATCTTAAAGATGAAATCTTTAGAATGAATCAAAAAGAAGATGAGAGCCTTGAGGATCTAATAACCAGATTTATGTATAGTTTTAAGAGGGAAAAATTACATCATTTAGGATTTGGCACATTAAAACCCTCTTACTTAGAACAATTAGGGATGAGTGAATTGATCTCCTTGATCTTGTGAGTAGAGGTAATGTATACCAATTATCATTTGAAGAAATTTGTGAAACATGCAAACACATATTAAGAGAAAGGGGAAGAGTAAGTAAATCAACACCAAGATCGGTAAGTCAAGATGAACTTGGAATTTTTTTTAATAACTTTAAAACAAAAATTCTTGAAAATCTAAGTGAACAAGTAGAAATGTTAAGAATGCAAAATAAGCAAAAAGAAGATGTTGATATTTGTGTTATCCATGTAGATTCACATGCTACTAAATATTTCTCGTCATTACGAAGGTTGAAGGAATTGTACCAAGAAGACAATGGAGCAAGTCAATCACCAAAGCAACTATGTTATGCAACTCCAAGGAGACCACGGAAACCTAGTCAACTTGGTTTGTTGCAAGAACCTAAATCGCAATTTCCAATTTATGCACACCCATTTCAAAGTAATTGGAACACACCCTTTCCTTGGCAACCTTGGCCATCTCAACCCCCAAACCATTCTTGGCCACAAGGTTGGCAAGGACCTTATGGGAGAAATCCAATATCCTTAATATTTTCCTCAATATCCTCCATACCCAACTCCACAACCACAACCCAACCACATTCATCTTAAATATCCACTCCCAATCAACTACCTGTACCACCATTTCCGAATCCAAATAACGAAGTAAATCAACCCACTTACAATGTTGAGGTACAATACTTCCAAACAACTCCTCTTGATGTGAATAATATTCACCTTATATCAGGAAGTATATTGCAACAAAGAGATTCTCTTGATGCCATTGAATAACAACATCCAAAAGAAGAAGATTCAAATGAGAAGACCAAAGAATTATCGGTTGTACTTGATGAAGATCAAACATCATAATCAAATAATGAAAAAGTTCCCTAAGGTTTACCATCAAATCCTCTATGTGTTCAAGAGAATAATCAACAAAAAGAGGAAGTTTTGAATGTCATGGAAGAAGAGGACACAAAAATAGATCCAAATGTGCAAGAATACTAGGGGCATCACAACTATATTGAAATATGGGTCCAGGCAATCATTAAGTTGCAACAACACACTCTTATTCAACAATTCCTGATCTCATCTCAATCAAAGCATTTGGTCTCTCATATTCAGATACATGTAAAAGCATATCTTCTGAGCCTTTGGAAGTATTCCTATACTTGAAAGAGATTTTGTTTTTGCAAGTAGAGTAAGATAGAAAAAATAAAAATGCCAATCCAATCACCCTCATCTATTTCCAATGTCCACCCATCATTTCAAATCCTTTCCCATACATTTACTTCGCTGTCCTAAAATGCTATAGGAGGTGAAAATACACAAAGCATAAATTGTTTTTACCATTTCTTAAAAATCATGCATCCATCGACCGATATGTTTTATGGGGAAATACATATGGATGATGGTAACATGATCAAGGGATTTCAACAAATCCCAATGCAAATTTTTCGATAAATTGTCCTCCATCACCTACATCTATTTTAATTTTTTCTCGAGATTCGTGCATCAGTTGGAAAATATTTTTGTGGGGAGATGCATATGAATGATGGAAACATGTTAACCAAATTTTAGGTCAATCCAATCTACCATTTGAGAGATATGGATAAAAAATTCTTCTACAAGAGCATTCCAGAATTGCTATAGGAGTGTGATCGACATAGAGAGGGGTCAGATCTTATGTTTTCCTTTGGGGAATGATGAAATAAGTTAATGACACCACCATCACCCATATTCCACACCAATTAGCCACTTCTCCACTCAAATAATTATCTTCTTCCATAAAGAATATCCATTTTTAACCCCTTCTCCCACAATTTTCACCACAACTAAAGCTTCTAACCCTTGTGCATGAGTTTAACATGAATTATAAAAGTTTTGGATGTATTTTGTGAAGGTTATTGTGATCATAGGGAGGTCTATGTGACTACAATAGGAAATAATTTAGTCTTGTAGTGGTTTGCACAAGCCCTCTAGAACCATAACCAAAAGCACTTGGAAGCACCAAAATGAAGAATTAATGAACATGAAGCATTGAGGGATCATCTCCTTGACCTTGGGAAACCACAAAAATTCTGCAGGGATACTACAGGGTCTCTGATCATCTCCAACAATAACTTGATCCACCATCGACAATACCTACAGTGACAACTTCGATTAGTCAAGCATATTTCAAGAGAATTTTTTTTAGAGCAAAGCCAATGCATGGAGCAATGAGCATAAGAAGATGACACCTCAAGAAGCCAAAAAATCAACCATTACCTTTGTTTAGAAGCAACATGCAACCATCAAAGTATCATCACTAGCAGATTTAGAACCAACAAAGGCAACTTCAACATTCATATCAACAACCTCAATATCACTTGCAAAAATACATCAAGGGAAAGGCCCATGTATGAAATCCTCAAAACCTTTCCTACAGACTTATTTTAGCTCAAAAAATGTTGTAAGTGTATGAAGGAAAAGGTTTTTATAACCAAACTTAGTAGCTGAGAAGCCTCGACACCCACACATGGGGGAGAGGACAAGATATAAGTGAAGAGGACTTGGGATGTAATCTTTTAGTCATGGTAGGTGAGGACCACCTTAGTTAACTCAAAACACTTTTAGTCTATTTTGCATGCAATGAAAAAAAATAGAGAAAAATTGAAAAAAGAAAAATTAATGAAATAAATAAATAAAAATTAAAGAATAAAAATGTGGACCCACCACCTATTGGCATGCAAATAATAGCCACTACAAGATTTACGTTGGTTGCTATAGGAGTACCAACACTACTACAGGAAGGAACAAAGCTGCTACAGGAAGGAACAAAGTTGCTACAAGAGATAGACAAATTGCTACAAGGATTTAACAAAGGGCTACGAGATAAAAACTTTGCTACTAGGGTGTTGGATAATGAATAATTAATTGCTACAAGGTACAAAGAAACACAACAAAACTGCAAAGGTTTTGTTATAGACAATATGTGTTGTATAATGGTAAATTCTTGAAGGGTGAAAGGTATCCAAGTTAGTAGGTTGGTCATCACATCATTCCTTTCCTTTTCTTTAGTTTACTGACCATCATTTCTACCTCTCTAAGAAGAAAGAACTCTTTGTTAAGTGTTTTCAATTCCATAATTTAATGAGCAAAGAGAATTTAGATTACTAGTCAAGGGCATTCATAAGTATTGGATGGATAGTATGATATGTCATGGCCAAGAATTTGTATCAACAACAAGAGGCTTGGACTTCAATGAGAATGAAATTAGTAATGAGGTAATGTATGCCAAGAATTCTTCTTTTTGCAAGGATAAGTGTCAGAGGAATACCAAGAAGACAAACCAAATAAGGTGTTTCCCTCACAAATAGAAACCATTACAATTGAAGAATCACTTGAGAGAAAGAAGAAGCCTAAACCTACATTAGAAGTTCCATGGGAAAATGAGCTAGGGGAAGAAATGAAAATAGAAGAGGAGCAAGAAGAGCAACATGAGGAGCAACACATTGACCAAAAAATAGAGAATGAATTAGACCAGCATACATGTTGAACCACAGGTCAAGGAGGATGAATAGGTTGCTCAGAGGATGGATAATCGTTTCAGTAGGGGGGTATGATGGGCCTTCAAATTAGATACAAATTAAGGTCCATCCATGCTTTCTTAGGCACATGAAAGCTATATTAAACCTCTCCTTCTACAATTAATAATGTTTTTTTAGCTTTAATATGTTCTTAGGAAGGTTTAGAGATAATTGCACATTATGTGCCTAATATTATTTATTTTTGCAGGATATTGAGAGAATATGGAGTAAATTCTGAATGAGATGATATAAGGACTTTCTCCCTGATGGACCAAGATTAGATAATAAATGAACTGAATATCCTGAAATTATTGACAAATTTTGGAGCTCCACTGATTAATAAAATCTAGGAATGTGTTTCCTGTCATTTAATGAAGATTCTTAGTTGATCAGGTGCTCAAAACTCACAGTGGCAGAAGCTCGATATACTTAGCTTCAGATCGATGTGCTCATCATCCTGATTATAATGGTGTGAACAACATTTGAATCCGAGCTCATATGAAGAAGTTAGAGAAAGTCAAAGTTCAGGTTTGACTTGGACAGATGGCAGGGGAAGATGACGTGGCAGGATTGTTTAGCGAATCGGGAAGCACCAAGTGGTAGGCTACCATTGGCCCCGCATTTGGCAAATCACATATCGTAGGTAGGTCGGCGTTAAAGAATGGGCCCCAAAACAAGACAAGGTGCGATGTGATAATCGCAGTTGCACATCGCAGAAGGGAAGTACTATAGAAACCATCCCTCAACGTACCAGGTCGTGATGTGATATCACAATCGTAGATTGCAATGTATTGGGTTGCGATGCGATATCGCAATCGCAAATCGTAGCGTACCAGGTTGCGATGCGATATCGCAATCGCAGTTCAAACATTGCAGAGTCTCGTTATATGTTTACCATGGCTCTGCCGATTGCGATATATTCTAGAAGTGAAACAGTTATACTGTAGTTTATAGCTCCATCGGGTCTGCCACTTATCGCAATCGCACATCACCCACAACCGTGTTCACAAACCATAAGACCCGTTGATTCTCGCTGATTACGATTTGCGATGGAGCTGCCGGAACCGTTGTCTTAACCACCTTGCATGTGACCACACGACCTTAACCGTGAGATAGGCAGGGAAGTTGGCAGGACAACCAATTTCAGCGGAATTGGAAAAATTAACTCCGGATAATGAATTTAACTAGTAGTTAGCCAGATTTGGAGGAGGAAATTGTGGAAAGAATGGAAGAAGTCATAAATAAGGCAGTTTTCGACCAAATGAGAAGGAAAAAGAGACGAGGTACCATTTTTGAGTATTATGGACTCATTGGAGCAGGTTTCAGAAGCATTGGAGCATTATAAACACATCTTTTTACACTTTTGAGCATAATAGAGAGGCCCAAGCCATTGGAAGCTGGACCAAGGAGACGTAGCCCAGGAGGGGTGAACTCCTTTATCATGTTCCTGTTGTAATGTATTTTTTATGATGTTCTATACATGTTTATGTCGTTGTTTAGTCTCTTATTTATGTTTAATTGCTCATTAAAAAAAAAAAACAAAAAACAAAACAAAACAAAACAAAAACAAAAACAAAAACCCTAGCACTAGGTTTGCTTTGTGAAAGAAGGATTTAACTGTTTGCAAGTTTATGTCATGCTTACAAGGTTAAAACTCAAAAGAGGAGAAGGGAAGCTGGTTGGAAGCCCTGAAGTTGGGTCAAGGGGAAGGAGAGCAATGTTGCCACAATCTCGGATGCCAGTTCAACCTCGAGTTGTAGTTGAGACTCCATTGATCATGTCTCATGAAGGAGAACCTACAAACATTATAGAAGATGAGAAGACCTTCATAAAATCTTTCTTTGATATGACAGAGATGGTAAAGGTCCTCTATGAAGAGAGGAATACCAAGTTGCAAGGGGAAAGTTCCAACCTCCCAAAGGAGAAAGCTCTTCAGGAGGAGATAATGGGAATGGAGACAAACCTCCACCCTCTCCACCATATTCTTCATCCTCTTCTGCACAAGCATCTTCACCCTCTTCCACTAACACAACCCTTACTCATACTCATCATCATACTTCAAAAGGAATTGGTAAATCACCTTTTTTTAAACTTGATGTTAAATTTGAGCTACCCATGTATAACGGTGAAGTGAATGCAGAGAAGCTTGATAATTGGATTCGTCAGTTGGAGGTCTATTGCAATATTCAAAACCTTCAAGAGGATGACATAAAGATTCAGTTAGCTTCCTTGAGAATGGAGGGTGCAACACTGGTATGGTGGGAATCAAAGACCCAAGAGGAGATTAAAAAACACGGTAAGATCTCATTTCTTGGAATGATTTCATTGCTACAATCAAAAGAAAATTATACCCTCGAGCTTATATGTAGAAATCCATCATGATTTGGCAAAACTTTAGATATCTTAAAGGTCAAAATTTGCAAGATTACACCCCAATAATTCAGAAAAAGGTCTTTGATGTTAGGTGTAGATTTGAAATCATAGGACACATTGTTGAAGTACATAGGGGGTTTACACAGTTACCTTAGGAATACTATCTTAATGTTTAATCCCAATAATCTAGATGATGTGTCTATTCAAGCCACTCACCTTGAGGCAAGAGGGAAAAACATTCGAGAAGAAGGTAGTAAAAAGCCATTTAAGAGTAAAGGAAAGGAAAAGGCTTTCAAAGGGAGGTAAAGAAAAATGCGTCTATCAAAAAAGAAGGAGAGAAAGTTACATGAAAACATTGTTCCAGAGAGGGTCACGATGAAGCTCATTGTTGGAAGCTTCATCCCGAAATGAGACCAAAGAGAAACAACAACAAGGGAAAACAAAAGACAAATGCAACCACTCGACATGATTTGGGATCCGATTCGGGTGATGAAACTAGAATCACAACCATGGGGTTAAAAGGAAAAGAATCCCTTGCTAGCACTAGTTCTTCAAACTCACAAAATGAAACTCCAAATGAAAAGAGGAGAATATAACTTTTTCAAATAAGGGTGATCTCAAAACACAACAAGATTGATATGCTTTTCGATAGTGGCTCTCAAGCCAATCTTATCTCTGAAAACGTTGTCAAAAGTTTAAACTTGCAAACCATTCCCCATCATAAACCATATCCACTTGGATGGGTGTGTGACAATGGACAATTGCAGGTTACTAGAAAGTGTAAATTGAAATTCGCCATTACTGCAAATTTCATAGATGAAGTGGAGCTTGATGTTGTGCCATTAGATATCTGCGGCATAGTTTTGGGCAACTTATGATAGAAAATTTATCTTCCATAGACATGAAAACAAATAACATTTATTCAAAGATGGGGCAGAATATATTGTGAGAGCTCATAGCAAGAAAATGAATATTTCGCTTGTTAATTTAGGGCAAATGAAAAGACTAGTGAATTTGAGCAAGAATTTTGTTCTTCTAATGATCAAACCCAAGAATGATGTTGATAATGAAGATTTTAAAGGTTTTGATTCAAATTTGAAATCTGAATTGGTTGACGTAGTTAACCAATATGATGAGATGTTTTGGGAACCAAAGGGATTACCTCCCAAGAGAGAAATCCAACATGAGATACAGTTGCATCAAGATTAACCAATATGACGAGATGCTTTAGGAACCAAAGGGATTACCTCCCAAGAGAGGAATCCAAGATGAGATACAGTTGCAACAAGATTGTCCTCTTCCTAATATTGGCATGTACAAGATGTCAGTGTTGAAAAGTGTGCAACAAGAAATGCTTGTTGAGAATGCAACAAGATGATGGAGCTTAGTGGAAAGGAGTCGCCTTCACTAAGTGGGCCCGCAGGCTATTTTTGGTGCAAGTCTATTTTTAGACTGTGTCTATTTTTAGACATATAGATCATGTCTATGGATTGCAGGTTGCTGTTTATGGATGATTGATCAAGTTGGAAAAATAGATGGACTTCTATTTTTGATGACAGTGGAGTGACAAGTCTATTTTTAGACTGGCTGTCAAAAATAGAAAAGTCAAATATTATTATCTCACAATAATATTTGGACTATAAACTTTGTCTTATCTCTTGGAGCACTTCAGTTCGAGCTACGGATGTGGCACATGCAATTGCAGAAGGAAATACGTGGTTCTTATGGGATGACTAATATTTGCATGCAGGACTTCAGTTAGAACTCAAGTGAGTTGAGTTTAGTAGACTGGAGGTGCAGTTGATGGAGTTGTGTTCAGTTTAGCTTTGTTAAACTGGTTGTATTTAGTCTAACTGGCAAATAGACTAAAGATGAGTTGGGTGAATTAGTTATTAATTAATTCACAAGTTATTAACTCATAATACAACTAATGAATACATCAGTTAACTCAGTTGCATGTCAGTGCATGTTCATTTCAACAGGGACAGGTGGTAGAGAATCAGATTGCTATCAGTTGTGACTATAGTTGTGCACCAGATCTTGCACAATCAAGGGATTGAGTATGCCAATGAGTTTGCCCACGTATTTGCCCACATTGTAGTTTGTGCTCACGT
>APFE030559225.1:91674-117030 GCA_000404065.3 Pinus taeda
TAGTAATTTTCTGCTATTTTTTAGAATGTGTTAATGAGATTCATTTGAGTTAATTCCACTTGTATTAGGTCATAAAAAAATTCAAGTTAATAAAAAAATTCACCCCGTAGTATTTTCACTTGATTAGGTTAAGCATTTGGTAAGTTAACTAGCTCACTAGTTCTTGAATTTCTAGTTTTTAGAGTAGTAATTTTCTGTTGATTTTTAGCACGTGTTAACAGGGGTATTTTGGAGTGATTCCACTTGGAAAGGAGTCCTAAGAAATCCTACTTAATAAAAAAAATTCCATCCCATTTTAATTTGATTTACTTGTGAATTTAGCAAGTTATCTTGCTCCTGTAGCACCTCCTTTAACACGTGTAAACTTGACGAGATTTGCTCCAAAATCTTGGTTTTTGTCTCTTAGGCTTGAATCATGACCCTTAGGCTATGAATCTATGATTGAGTAAGACAAAAAAACTCTTTATCCTTACCTCTTCTCCATTGCAATTTACCTCTGTAGTTATGGTTAATGGATAGACGACATGAAGAGCATAATGATGATTTTCATGATTACCTTATGGAGCACCTTATGAACTTTGTTGACAAAATCTATCTTGAATGCAGTGATTGAAGAATGATTTTTTTTTTGTTTCAAACATATTAAGCTAGGCTTTCCATTTCGAACATTGTTATTTCTATTGCATAGACTAGGTTTCCTTTTGATGCAACAATTACATTTCGCAAATAGAATAGCATTTACATTCATCCAAGTAGGTTAACCTTTGCATTTAGGCAAAGTAGAGTACCTCAACATAATCAACATACCTCAGTATAGTTCAGGGGAGGATATTTCATTTGCAAGATCAACTAGATTAGCATGATACATGTATAATCATAATCCTAATAATATATCGATATCATCTCAATTATCATCCCAATTACCATGCATGATGTCATAAGTTGTAACACCAACTAGATACATTGCATGCATAACCACATGTATACATTGACATGCATAAAAAATTCATATAAAACCGACATGCATGCATGAAAAACACGTTCCGCCCATCTAGTCCAAGGGGTGAACGATGCTTTGATACCACTATGTAATTCCCTCCTCCCACATTTACCCAAGTTAATCGGTCCACCGGGGTAGACATGTGATGAAGAGTTAGTACAATATGATTCAACTCCCCATGGACAGTTAAGGAAATGGAATCAACACACCATAAACCAAGCTAACCTTCCTTAGGAGCCATATGACCCCTAGGGAGTAACCAACCACTCCAGGTGCCCAACCCCTAAGCTAGCTTGCTTTTGACTGAAATAGACCCCCAGATGCTCCCATGACAAGCCCTCCATGTGACTAAAACCCTTCAATCACTCCAATGACAAGCCTTCCATGTGACTAAAACCCTCTAATCGCTCCCATAGTAAGGTATCCAATTGAATGTATCATTTTTCAGGGAGTTCTGTGCCAACAACACCGAAATCTTAGCCACTTTTTTTAGGGCTAGGTCTTAGGCCTCTGCCTAGAATTGATGAAATTATTAGGAAGATAAAAAAAAAGAAGAGAAGGCCTCTAATTTAAAACTTGAACAAGGATCTAACCTGACTCATCCTAACCATGACAAGCATTTCATCAAACACATCATAAACATGTAATGTACAGGTCATATAAACACATCTGGACATAGGGATCTCATACTTATCTGAGATTCATCAAGAAGGTCTGATGCCCTCTCACAATAGCTATATTATCATCTATTAGGTCATACATTCATTAACATTTCATTTACTAAACAAAACATGATGAGAGCCACAACCAAATTCGGTCATAAAACCATGCTTATAACCAACATATAACCAACAAATTAATAATGATGAAACAACCATTAAAATCACATGATAACAAACACTTCTACTCATAAAACTCAAGAGGAAATATTCTTATTATTCATGTGCAAAAGCCAACCAAGTCAGGGACTTCCACGTACCACCTGACCATAGATTGGGATGAACCAAATATTTCTTTCAACCAATCACCCCCATGCCATATTCCAAGCATGAATGTGGGACTTACAACAAAATCGACCATGCTTCTCAGGATTTACCGCGTATCCTGCAAAACCAGTCAAGGATTTCTAGGCCCGAACCAAGCACCAATACAACTAGGCTTTATCGTATATCCTGCCAAGGGATTCCTAGGCCCAAACAAGAAATATACACTACCAGGCTTTACCACAATCCCACCATATCAGTCCAGGGATCACTAGGCCTATATAAGCATAGATATCTCTGGATCTCTCCACCTAAATCGTGAGGAATTTGTCTGTCTCCACCATCTAGGCTCTATTGTACATCCCACCATTTACCGGTTAAGGATTCCTTGGCCCAATGAGGGTATACACAACTAGGATTTATCGTAATCCCACCTTTATCGGTCTAGGGATTCCTTGGCCTTGTGTGATTTTTCCTGAGACCACCCCAATTTGTTTTGAAACCATCTGACAATTGAGCTTGACCAAGTAAGAGAAACCCCATCACACCACAACTATTCGAAAATGGACAGGCAAGGCTGAAAACAACTGACACACTTGTAAAAGCCCATGCCAATGACACCAAGAGAACCAAATACACACATGCATGTACCATGCATGCCAAAATAGCAAGGAAATCATACATACAACTCGACTCCTTCAAGTAATCCCGTTGTAGCTGCTTAATCCATCTCTTCCTTGCTTGATCTTTGCTTTCTTGTCCTTCCTTTGCCTCCAATGATAGAGTGCTCCAAGAATGCTCTAAGTGTATGAGATTATGAGAGAGGGAAGAGAGAGAGAGCTCCAAGCTAAAACTGACAAAAGGTTGTGAATTGATCCACATAAGCCCTTCTTTTAATGAGGCCTCTGTTTTCTTCAATTTCCATGATTTTCCTTCATTTTCCTCCTCACATGCAACTTGCGACCTTTCACCTTCCTTTTCTCCTATTTTCCTTTATTTTCATAAATAAAATGCCAATTAATGCCTCTTGCCTTTCCAAATATTTTGTCATTACCTTTGCCAATTTCCCTTAGCCATAATAAACCAAATGAACACCCACTAGGATGTTTTTTCCAACATTGATCTTGGAAGAAGTGTCCCATGACCTTGGTTTTATTTTGCATTTATTAACTTTATTACATGAAATTTTAACCCGGGGTTGTTACATTGCTATCCTCACCTTAGGTAACCGAGTTGGTCGCCTTATACATTGTGATACACCGAACACAACATTTGGGGAGATTTCCTACTCATATGTAAATCATTGGTTCTCCAAGGTGTTATATTGCAGTTGACAGTTGCTTAGTAAACCTTTTTTCCTAGATTACCCTTTTTGATTTATTTTTTATTGTTAATTTTTAAAATTTATTAAACCAACATGAAAGAACAACCTCCTCAACCCCATCGTTCATGTAGGATGCAAAGATTGCCTCCTCTTTCACCCAAGGCAACCCTTGGACGTTGTTAGAAGAATAAAAAGATGCAAACTACATAATCTGGTACCTCAAAAGTTACTATTTCTAGACCTACATCCGAAATTGAACAACTAGAATTGTCTCTTCCTGTGAGTATTGAACTCGAGATCACTTCCCAGCTAGTTGGCGGGTCCGACATAGTCGAAATAGAAGCACCTGATATTTTATTACTCGAGGTTATTGAACTTGAGTATCCTGAATAAAAAACATTCCAACCTAAGGTTATACAACCTAAGGCACCTCAGTTAAGTACACCTATTACTTAAAGACCTTCCTCTTCTCTTCCTTTGTCTTCGACTCAACCAAAACTTGTACATATTGGTCCCGATAATGAATAAATTCCAGTTGGACTGTTGAGTATTGAGGAGATTCCTTAACAAGAATCTTGAACCTCCTCTCCTATACATTTGAGAGGGATTCATATTTATTAGTCCCATCCTTTTACTTCTCCTCCTACTCTGTCACAAGCTCCTTTGTCTAGTTCATTTCCTTTCAACTCACCCTTGAGTTTCCCTCGACAATCCTCTTTGGGAAATTTAACCATGACTAAGCCTGTTGTGGTTTCTCAACCCGCATCGAATACTATGAATGAGACAACCATTATTGCAGCCTCTTCTATGTTTGCGACATCACCAAAGACACGCTTATATGGCGACTCGTCTGTCCCGCCTAGTTACCAATCATTATCTATTACCTTTTCTGGTGAATCATCTAGTCCATGGACTTCTCCCATTTCATCCTCTTCTGGAATACTATTTGGCACTTCTTTAATGAGTGCTACCAAATCTTCTCTTCCTCCTCCATCTCAATCTTTGGTAGAGCAGGAATCTGGTCCTTATGTTAATGGGTATGGACAACTACACCAACCCACTCCACCTTATACGGGGTACCCTCCTCTTGGGAGGTAGTTGCCTCTGTATTCCCCTCCTCTTTCAGTAGGGGGCCTACTTGTTGTCAGAATGTTCCCATCTCCTAATAAAATATCACAAACTAGTGCTCAGTCTCATTCGAGTCCTCCATATCTAGGAATGACTTCCTATCCTTGGCAACATACATTTCCCGTACGACCTGGCTCGATTATGAATCAAGTTCAAACCTTTCAACCTATTCAACCTACATATAAAATTCATATTTTTCAACCTATGTCTCAAACTTTTTAAGCTCAATTTCATGTAAGTCAACCTTTATAGGCTACACCTCAAACTGAACCTCTTCCCCTAGTATTTGGGGCCTTCCAAGTCCCACTTACCCAACCCCTTCAAGGTGCCTTACAACCTCCATTGCTTGGTTAGACTATTGCTCAAATGCAAATGGGTCAACCTGTATATGGTATGGCACAAACACAACCTACCTGACCTTATGTAGGGATGATGTAAAATCCCACAGGGAGACCATATCAAGGTATTCCTCAAATGCCTTACCAAGGTCAGCAAATTCAAACCTATCCATTTCAACCTTTGCAAGGTTATCTTAGAGTTGGACAACAAGTTTATCTCAGAATTGGGCAACAAGGTTATGCTTATCCAAGTTATCAGATTCCTACCTATTCAGAAGCGCAGATACATGTTGCTTAATCCATCCCATCTTACTGAGTATACCCCAACTTTAATCAGCAATTGCCATTTGTGGCGACCCTTGAACTTCTAGATCTGACCAGACTTACAAATGATCCCATTTTTCACTCTCCTTGGTGTCCCGTTATTCCTACAAAATTTCCAAGTGATATCCCAAAGTTCAGTGGAAATCCTGGAGAAGACCCATCTACACATGTCATGATGTATCACTTATGGTGTTCTTCGAACTCTTTAAATGATGACCCTATTCAAATATGTATTTTCCAACAAAACCTTGCTGGTACAAAAACAAAATGGTATATTGAATTTCCATGAGATTCGTTCGACAATTTCAGTGCCTTAGCAACCATGTTCTTAACTCATTTTTAGTTGACCATTCATTATGAGACTAGAACTGAACTTTTGACTTCCTTCAAACAATTTGATTCCACTCATATTTTTTATCATATTCATGAGTGGTGATGTCACCATCGTTTAGTCAAACTTTTGTTCTTGACCAATTGTTAGCTAATGGTTTATTAAGTCTTTTTTACCATCTATAACATAATACTTTGCTAAATGCAGAGCTGTGACCGAAGAGTAGGTAATTGCTTGTGCCAAATATCTTGATATGATTTATACCCTATCCGACATGCTCTATGATAAAATACCAAATGCTCCACGACCTTCCAATATTGTTCCTCAACCTCCCAGTAAACAATCACATGTCTTTGATGGCATGATTGGTTCTGCTAGCCAACAATCAATAAGTAAACCATCTGGTTCAACTCTTGCCCTGGCTTCCCAAAACCCCTCTCCTACCATTCCCGCAGCTTCTACTTATGAGATCAATGTCATCCAATCAACAAAAGGCAAATCCCAACAACTAGGAAGCAAGAAGAAAGGAAAAGGAAAAAAGAAGAAAGATAATCCTCCACAAGACAAACAAAATAACCAGTCTTCTGAAGAAAAACCGAAACCTTTTTACCCTTGTTTAATCTGTAATGAGGAGCATTTTGTTGAAAATGCGGCAATAAAATCTTAGTTTGACTTTGCCTTGGTCAAACTAGAGAAAAATCGAATTTCCACATCAACAAAAACCTTGGAGGTGGTTAACTAAGGTGACATGGCACTTGTCACTTAGTTAATTTGAGTTGGGGAAGCTTGAGTTTAGTTCAACATGAGCAATTTTTAATTTGTAACAATCTAATTCACTTAAATTGAGTTATTGTCAGTTAAACTAGTTCCAATTGTTGGAGGAACTAGAGGAAGGTCAATTGTGTAAGTGTGACTTCAATCAAACTTAGTGATCATCCAAATAACTAATCAATTAGCCCAAAATAATTGTTGCATGTAGAGAATTTGAGTTACCCAATTGAGATGGAGATTCCAAGGGATTGTACTATTAGTTGTATATTATTCCAATGTGTATAGGTGGTGCATGCAATCGGATATCCAACCTTATGGATTGCACAATCAATTGAGGAAAAATCCCTAAATAATAGGGGTTAATTCCTCAAGGAACAAGACTAGGAAATAAGGGCTTAGGGGGCTTGAAATTTGGCTAAGTGTTGGCCAGAGTCAGTCATTCCGGCAAAGAGATAGAACATACACTTGCAGGTTGTTCTCAGGCTTGAGAAAGCATATGTATTACATCTCTATTCTTTGATTAATGCAATACAGGTAGGAGGGGTTTTGAGGAGTTGTTTTCCCCTAGATAAATATTTGTGCATGTGTGATATTTCTTTTTACATGTTTATGATTTGTATTCTAGATTGTGAATTGAATTCCGCAAAGCATTAAAGTAGCTTTGAGTCTTATGATTTAGTAAATTTCATGAGCAGTTTTAAATCTACATGACAATTTCTACATGGTATCAGGGCAAGATTCACATTAGAGAATAAATTTCAAAGTTGTTTATTAGGAGGATCAAATTTGCACCATCAGTGTAGAAGAAATTCTCCATGGCGAGAGGGATGGGTTTCCATGGACTAAGACTCAAGTATGCCCTTGAGGTAAGCACAAATTTTGTTGCTTGAAGGACTGCATGGAGGCAGTGTTGGAAGACAATGGATTGAAGGAATTTGTTGATAATGACATCCCGAAACTAGGATCAATTGTTGCCCAAAATCTAGCAGAATGGAAGAAGTGTGTAGCCAAGGTGAGGAAAATAATATTGGAGGGAGTACAAGACCACATTATATCCAATATACATGGTGTTATCCTCCACAATGTCCCAAGGCTGCGAAAGGAGATCGACGGAGATAACCTCAGACCACTTAGGGTTCAACAAATAGCCTTGCTAAACCAGAGAGGGCTCTCTCTATAAAAATCACAGCCAAATATGATTGGAGTGGGAAAAATATATTAGGCTAGATATTTTAGCTCATGTAAGGTTTTGAAATTTAGGGTTTTGCTAGATCAAGAGTGAAAATCAAGGAACAAGGTCAGGTCTCAAGGTTTCAGTTGCAAGAGATATAAAGGAGCAGGGTAGGTATGCCTTTGTGATACTTTGGGGTTTTGTCGATGTAGTATAGGTTGGAAAAGCAAAGATTCAAATTGAGCATGGCAAGCATGAATTCATTTATCGGAAGACTAAGTACACAAAATGATATTCCTAACCAAAACAGAGCTTAATTAAAATAATTTTGCTTAAAACCTCTTAGGAAAATCACTAAAGAAGGAAGATATGGAAAAGAGACTTGTATATCATTCATATAAAACTATAACAGAGAGAAAACATTATCACAAAATCACAACACAAGAATTCTTGAATAATAGCTACAACTGTCCTGTATTACTGCAAAGTGATCAAGCACAAAGGCTACAAAAGACTCTCAAGCATCCAACCCTTTCTCTAACTTAGATTGGGTTACATATAGATCAAAATATCAGTTTCCCCCTCTCAAGGGTCGAATCCAACATTCAAGGAACTGCTTACAAGAATATCTCCAACCATACCTAAGACTAGGGAGGTTAGAAACCAACTCCCAATTTGGTACAAAACTGATTCATTTGACCATAAGAACCTATACAAGCATGAATCTACTTAATTTTTTCTCTGACAGACATAATTACACCTCAATGCATCATCACAACCCCTAAAATGACAAAACAAAAGTTGAACTGGACTAAGCAAACTGAGAAAAATGAGTTCCAGGCAAAAACATAGCGAATTGCTTGAAAATGTAGCGTCCCTAGAGAAAATATAACGTGCTGCTTGTAAATAATTTTTGGAGGGGTTCCTGAGCTCCAAATCAATATCTTAAAAATGATGGAGAAATATCTACCTGTCTAATACACCATAGAATCTTCAAGCACTGAAAATACTGCTTCTAGACCTCCAAAAACCATTTCTCCCACAACTACTCTAAAAACATAGCATGCCTTTGAAAAACATGGTAGAAAGGTGTTTTTTTGGTACTTTTTGACCTAGCAAAAGCTTCTAATAGGATCTACGGTTACATAAATTTAATGTGCAGGTCATAAGGAATCCAAAAATTCAAACCTTTTGTCAAATGAGGCCCCCAACAAAAACGTAGCATGGGGCACGCTACCCTTTTGGACAAAAAACTATGTAAAATTTTAGGGGTTTATGCAAAAATAGGCCTCAAATATGGATTAATATATCTCTAACCATGAAACAATTTCAAAAACTAGGCCCAATTTTTGTAGATAAGGATGTCTTGAAGAAAACCCTCTCTCGGTTTTTGGAAATTGATTTTAATTTTCTCGAAATTCGTGCCACAACATCATGACTAAAACAGGAAATTAACTTGGAAAATTTTGAATTTTCTGAAATATGTCTCCAAGAAAGTTTCATATCTCCCAATATATGATACATGTGTAAAAACTAAAGGAGGTTTTTGTTTCATGTTCTATTATTGACAAAAACCTCTTTGACTTTTGTCAAATTCAACTTCCTTACTTCAGAAACAGATTTTGAAGTAAGATTGTCCCTATGTGTGGCAAATGACCTCAAAACCATACAAATTATGCCAATCACCTCTACTGATATGATGAAGTCAATCCTTGATATTGTGGCTTTTCCTCTTTTAAAGTTGGTGGCAAAGAGGCTTATCAACTTGGCATGGTATCCTACTTGTTGAATTTTCTCACAAAACCCTAAACAACCCACCTTTTGGAAACATTGTTTGGCAATTACTGAAGACCTCAATTCTTTGGTGTCAAGTGGCTCAAACCTTGACACCTGACCTCCTTTGTTGTATGGATTCTTTCCTCCCTCCATTTTTTACAGTTTCAAAGTAAAATCCTAGTGTAAGAGATGGGAAAAACGAAGTTTTTAGAGGGAGGAGGTATTGGGATTAGTATATTTAGGTGAGGGAATGAAGGGGTTAGGGAAGAGATATGTGGGTAAGAAAATTTGGGGAGGTAGGGAGATGTGTTAGTAAGTTTTGGGGCGTGGAAAATAATGAAAATAGTGAAGGGATTGCTGTAGGGAATTTAAACATAGTCCTAACCCTAAAACTGCCAAAAACACAACCTAGAAGCTAGGGTTAGTCCTAGGACTTAGGGAAATGAAGAAGGAGGGGTAAGGAAATATTAGGAGAGGTGATTTTAGTGTGGTGAAGAGGTAAAATGAGTAGGGAACTAGGTTTTACATTTTTCAAATCAAACAATAGTGCTAAACCACAAAAAAATGTAGCGTGGACCCTAGAAGAGTGTTCCCCACTGAAATGTTGGAGTAACTGATGAAACGAGGTGCCTGTAGGCTTTCACTTACTTGTATGAATGATGTTGGAAACCTTGATTGCTGATGAAAACACTTGGAGGTGCCCCTTTTCTCCCAAAACTGAAAACGTAGTGTACAGGAGAAAACACAACGTGAAGGTAGAAAACGCAGTGTGTAGGAGAAAAAACGCCTTTGAGGGTGCAATTCGATGCTGAGGTTGATTGGAAGGCATTCGATGATAGGTAGGAGCTTGATACAAATTAAATGAGTAGGGAAATGTTTGAATGGAATTTTATAAGTTGGAAATCACTTTTGTGCATATGTCATGGCATGACATCATTGATCTTCTTGAGAATCTAAAAAACAATATAGTGTGCAAGAAATTTGACATTTAAGTATGTAGTATTAGATCTTCATAAAGGATAAAATGTACTTTAGGAACCCAAGAGATTATTTATCCCTATTACTACTCTCTTTGATGATGACATAAGTGGAAATTATGACTTTTTACATGACATTTTGTATGCCTGACCTAATGGATGATGAGCAGCATGATGACCAAGACACACTACTGAGAAATGATGACCTAACCATGATAGTAATTATTGACCATGAGAATGGAGAGAGTAGTAATGACCTAGACACACCAACCAATGATCGAAGTTTTTTTATTTGAAGACCTACAGAAACCATAAAAAATTTGACCTAGGACCCTAACAAAAACTTTGAAAGAGCTCATTTGATCACTGGTGACTGACAGGACTGATAGACACTAACACATGGGAAAGAAACTCTTTATGCAATGTGGCAGGCATTGAGAAATATTTTCTAGAGTAGCAAAAACCACATGAAACTGGTGCTCAAGGATAAACTTCGAAATATCAAGATGTAGAAGAATGACTCTATTCAACAATATCTGAGCAGGTTCACACAATGTCGTGATGAAATTGCAGGAGTTGATCTTACATTTTTAGATGATGAATAGGTAATCCTAGCCCTTCTAGACCTTCCCAAGAGCTGGCCTAACTAGCAAGATTCAGTGAATGGGAGGGAGAAACTACCATATTGGGAACACTTATGGTCTGATTTGGTATAGGAGGAAATAAGGTGGAATACCAGTGATGGGACTTCATCCAAGGGTGAGGATGAAGAAAACTATGCATTGGTTGGAAAGGGAAGGAAGGGAAAAGGAAAGAAATCTCAATCCAAACCAGAATCCAGCCAAGGGGGCAAGAAGAAAGACTTGTCCAAAATTAAATGCTTCAGTTGTCGTGAATTTAGACACTATGACATGAAGTGTGCACACAAAAATTCAAGAAAGAATACCTCAAGAGGAGTGGAAGGTGAAGCTTTGGCTTCAAAGTTCGAGATTGACTTCACTCTTATCACATGCATGACAATCAGAGTGATGGGGAGCGTGTGGTACTTGGACAATGGTGCCTCGTTCCACATGACGAGGAATAAAGATCTTTTTAGTGACCTGGAGGAGAAAGATATCCAGATGCACATCGAGATGGCAGATGATGGAAGGTACAACACAAACGATATTGATACAATCACCTTCCAAAGGGAGTCAACATCCCCTCTTAGACTCAAGGATGCCATGTTTGTTCCAGGATTAAAGAAAAATATCATATCCATTGTAGTTTTGGAAAACCGTGGTTACAATGTGATCTTCAACAAAGGGAAAGAATTCTTGAGACACATAGCCACGGGACAGGTGAAGTAGATTGGGGCTCGTGTGAAAGACCTGTATAAGCCAGATGTGGAAGACTAGTTGCATTAAGCACGAAGGCGGAGAAGGTGTAGAGCTACGTTGTTAGTGAAATTTGGCATATAATATTTGTCCATTTGCATCATGACACCCCGAAGATGATGCAACATATAACCACATGCATCCCCAAAGGAGTACTGAGCAATATGATACATGCAAAGGGTGTACCTTAGGGAAGTATACAAAATCCACATTCCATGATAGGGACAAAAAAGCACATGTTTTCCTTGAAATGATCCACTCTAATGTCTGTGGACCTTTCTCGAAAACCTCCACTTCCAAACGTAAATATTATGTTATCTTTGTAGATGTTTTTTCATGAAAGTGCTGGTCCTTCTTCACGCAGAAGAAAGATGAGACATTCTCTAAGTTCATTGAATTCAAGGGACTGGTTGAGAAAGAAACTGACAATAAGGTGAAGGCTCTCAGGAGCGATAATGGAGGTGAGTACGTGTCGAATGAGTTTAAAATTTTTTGTGTAAAAGAAGGCATTCAACGAGAGTTGATAACACCCCACAACCCACAATAGAATGGGGTGGCTGAGAGGAAGAAACATATCATTGTGGGAAGGACAAGGGCAATGTTTCATGACCAAGGACTTGTTATGCAACCAACTCACAAAATATAAGAAGAGATAGATCAACGACTTCAAAATTAGCCTCTTCGAGAGGGAAACCTCCTTTAGATTACACAAATGAATAATTCTTGGATGATTCAAATCACAAAACCTCCTTTCTATATATAGGAGTCTAAGAGGTCACAATATAATCAGATTCAACTTAACAATAATAATGTAAGGGCACACCAATAACAATAGTGGGCTTCTATGGGGCACAATAATAACAATAGGGGGACTACATGGGCACAAAAATAACAATAAGGGGGTTACACTGACAATAAAATGAGGGAATACACTAGTATTATAGGGACCTATCATGCCCCTCTCCTTCAAAAAAGTGTTGTCCTGAACGCTTGAGTAGTTATGGATGCTTCTATATAAAATTCTCATTCTCCCATGTGGAATATTCAACGGGTAAGTTCTTTCACTTGATTAGATGCTCTGAAATTGATCGATTTCGTAGTTGTCGAGTTCTTATTTCTGTGACTACTTTAGGTTCTAATATGATTTTTGCTTCCTCGTCAATTTCTGGCAATATTGTTTGAACTGAGAGCTTGTCATCTATAAACTTCTTTAAGCATGAAACATGGAAAACAGGGTGAACTTAGGAAGATGTAGGAAGCTCCAATTTGTATGCCATAGTACCAATCTTTTGCAACACCTTGTAAGGACCATAATACTTTGGTGATAATTTATCATCCTTCTTATATTTCTTGAGGGGCATTTACTTTTATGGTTGTAGCTGTAAATATACCTAGTCACATACATAAAAACTTCTGTCACTATGATGTTGATATGCATGTTGTTTCATTCTATTCTGCGCCAAAGTGAGGTTATCCTTTAAGGATTGGAGAACTTGTTGTTGATGCTCAATGTAATCTTCCACTACTTGACCTTAGAATGATTGTCCAAGACTTTTTGTAGATTTGGAGAAATAGATGAATTTCAATGTTTGAACCTCTAGTGAACATAATTGTGCAATTACGCCCTGTTCTTCTTTCTTTAGAAGCTTTGTCATGCCATTAGAGTTTATTATCTTTCGTGGTGTCCCTGCGATACCCCTTAATTTAACTTCCTTTCCTTCCCAATTTTTTTCAAGAGAATTTCTTGAAAATTAAAAGCTATCGTACCCAAAGATTGTAACCGTTGGACTGCTAGTACAACATCAACACCACTCATTGGAATGGAAAGCATTGGACTATTCAATACATATTCTCCCATGGATAACTTGTTATTATGGTAATTTCCAGAGCAATTTATGGTTCCTCCATTTGCAACCATCACTTGATACTCTAGTGCTGGTTAAAGGAAGCAATTCAATTCCTTGGTTATCTTACAATGAGTAAAATTATGGGTACTACCCGAATCAATCAACACTATTACCTTTTTCTTCTTGATATGTTCTTCTATCTTGAGAGTTTGAGGAGTGGTAATTCCTACCAATGCATTACAATATATGGCCAGATTCATTTCTTTTTTCTTTGGGGTTGGTTCCTGGTGTATATCCTCTTCTTTTGACGTTTCGTGTTCCTTTTCTTCCCCCTCTTCACAATCTATGAAAATTAATTTCTTCTCAGCATACTTATTACCTTTAGTGTATTTTCTATCACAATTATAACAAAGCACTTTTGCTATTTTTTCTTCCAATTGTTGTGGTTTCAACCTTGTAGGTTGTGGAAGGATAGGAGCAACAACACGTCCAACTTTATAGTTGTGAGTGGTAGCCTTCCTTGTTGCCATAATTTTGCTTTCAATTTTTCTTGCCAACCTGAATGCCTTATCCAATGAATCAGGTTCCCAAATGCGAACCTCATGTTGGATGTTATCCTTTAAAGTCCTTATGAAGGCATCAATCCTGTGCTCCTCTAAAATATCCTTTACCCGTATATTCAATTTTTGGAAGTCCTCAATGTGCTCTACCATTGAACCCTTTTATTTGAAACTTATCAATTGGCTAAAGAAGGTGTTGCTCTTTTTATCTTGATAACGTGATATCATTTCCTCCGTAAAAATTGACCAAGTGAAAAGTGGTTTATGAGAACAAAGCCGTCGATGCCATACAAACTAATTGGGTTCTAAATATGAAGTTGCAATGCGTACCTTTTGTGTGTGTTGCACATTATGATATCGAAATATTGCTCCATGTGTAGTATTCATGTTGTTGGATCCTTGCTATCAACCTTCCTCATATCGATCTTTGAAATATGGTGGGTCTTCAATCCAAAGTTAGAGACTAAGGAATCATGACTAACATTAATTTTTTTCTCGTAATGATTTCCATCTAATACCTTTTCACTATTAGGAAGCATTTCTTGTAGCAACTTTGTCAAACCATCCTTCAAACGTTCCGTGTCTGCTTTTAAACCATTCTTCAATTCTTCCAGGTTGCCTTTAATTTTTTTTTTCTATACCATCCATCTTAGCTTCCATACCATTCTTCAAACCATCTATCTTAGCTTCCATTTCATTTTTGGTTACTCTTTGCGAGAGAGAAATTTGTTGCACTTGGTCTCATAATTTTGATATATCATGTTTCATTTCTTCCTCTTCTTCATGCATCATATTAGAGATTTTTGGTTGCTTACTAGGTGTTTCTATTTTCTAGATTTGAGGCATTTTGAAATCAAATAATGATATCTATGCTTCACTATCCCCTTTGAATCACTTTGAACTGGTTTTTCATACAAAATTCATGCAATTTTTTAATAAAAATACACACATTTTTCTTGCTTTTAAGAGCTTGATCTTGTAATGATTGTGACTCTGTAATTTTGGATCTCCAAGTTCTGAAATTTCTTCTTGCAGTAGTTCACTGAGTCCCCTTTTCAACCCACAATCTTGATCAAGATTGGATTCTTCAAGAAATATTTATGCCAAATCTTCCACAATGTCTTGATTATGGACTGAATCAGTAGAGAGACGTTATACAGGATGGCATGTGTCACGGTTTCAACCTTCGGCCCCGAAGTTTATGTGATTTCAACCACTTTTTACAGTATTCAAATCCGATGCCTCAAACAAAAGTTATGACGATTTTCCCTAGGTGAATTGTTTGAGACAGAATTATGGAGCCCGCAAAAACCCTAACTTCCTCAAAGCATATATCTGAAAATATAGCGAACCATGATCTGAAATGTTCACATGAAGTTCTCCATGATTTCGAATCCACATGGTCATATTTTTTTTTTTTTAATTTTTATTTTATTATTATTATTATTATTTTTTTTAACTAAAACGGATATTTTTATTAATGGGTGGCCAATGCCAGATCAAGAATTACAATTCACTGGTTCTTACATTGCATTTCTATGCTTTTTCTAAACCTCCTAGCCCTTTTATGGAATAATTGCCGTATTCGGTGTCCCTGCATTTATGCTGATCACACTTCTTTCAAGAGTGCATCCTATGTTTGCTAACCTGTCAGCTTCAGTGTTTAGATCTCTGAGAATATGGAAGAGTTGAACTGAGGAGAATTCATTCATAAGTCTATTTACTCTTGTGAGCTGCTTGTTTAGAGCTGGGTCCTTGAGATCTTTTTTGTTAATTAGAGATTTTATCAGCATTTGAATCTCCAAAAATTATGATTTCGTTTGAGTTTCCTTTTCTGGCCAACTGACAAGCTTTTAAAAGACTGAGAGCTTCAGCTTGATTGTTGGTTTTTAGCCCAAGTCCCTAGCTGAATTCCTCTTTTTTCCCATACTGAAAGTAGATAACCCCCCCTGCTCCTGACCTGCCTGGATTTCCTTTCGAGGCTCCGTCGAAGAATATAGTGCATTTTCCTTGTAATTTCCACCACTTTTGGAAGCTGTCCAAGTTATCTCTAATTTGCCACTTTTCCTTGTTAATTGGGCGGGTGGTTGTTAGAGGTCTCGGTGTGGGAGAAAAGCCTTCCAGCCAAGCCTTTTCTTCATTTCTAAGGGGGCTTTCTTTAACAATGGAATGTCTCAGGGTTTCTATTAGAAGGTCTTTGGCCTGCTTTGCTACAACTTCTGCTGTGATTTCTTTCTGATTGAAGATAGATTCGTTCCTTGAAAGCCACAACTTCCAGCAGACATATTTCGGAGCAGCAATCCACACCTTATACCACATGGTAATAATTTTAGCTTTTGAAGCCTCGTATAAAAAAATTATGACCATTTGAGCTAGGTCACCTATTTGAGACAAAATTCGGGAGCCCGCAAAAACCTTAACTTCCTCAGAGCATATCTCCAAAAATATAGCAAACCAATGTCTGAAATTTTTACACGAAGTTCTCTAAGATTTTGGCTTCACGTGGTAAACATTTCATTTTCTAAAGTCTCGTAGAAAAAAAAGTAATAGGGAAAATTCCAAGATGACCTATTTGAAGAAGCAAAACCCTAGAATCCAAAGCTCTGATACCAAATGTTATGCAACCAACTCATAAAATAGAAGAAGAGATAGATCAACGACTTCAAAATTAGCCTCTTCGAGGGGGAAACCTCCTTTACATTACACTAATGAAAAATTCTTGGATGGCTCAAATGATAAAATCTCCTTTCTATATATAGGAGTCTAAGGGTTCACAATATAATCACAACTGACATAACAATAATAATGTAAGAGAAAAACAATAACAATAGTGGGCTTCTATGGGGCACAATAATAACAATATGGGGACTACATGGGTACAACAATAACAATAAGGGGGCTACACTGATAATAATAATGAAGTAATCAACTAGTACTATAGGGACCTAACAAACCTACCTCTGCATTTGTGGGCTGAAGCATACAACACAACAATCTATTTGGAGAAGAGTCCTCATCATATTCTTGGCATGAGTACACCGAAGGAACATTTCTCGGGGAGGAAGCTGACTGTGTCACACTTCAGGATTTTTGGAGCCTCTATTTACTTCCATGTCTCTAAAGAATCAAGGAAGAATCTTGAGCCGACAACGGAGTTGGGGGTATTTGTGGGTTACACGGAAACTCCTCACAACTACCATGTTTACTTTCCACCCCTCATAATGACAATTGTGCAAAGGGATGTAAAGTTTGATGAAGAGAAAGAAATGAGATGCTCTCTTAAGATGAAGCTCCAGTTGTAACCAGAGCAAGAGATTTTAGCTCCAAAGGAAGAACCTTAGGAAGTTGTGGAGCAACCACAAATTGAGGAACAAAGAGTGGAGATAATGACTTAGGCATAACCATCCAGATAAGGTAGAAAAAGAACGAGGGAATCTAAGAGATTATTTCATGATTCTAGAGAGAATGTGGGAGCACCCACTTCATAGCGTAAACAAACAAGGTCACCTGATTGGTACACTGGCTACATGGCTCTAATGAATGAGCTTGTAAAGACTAGGCCATCCTCTTTCCAGGAAGCAATAGAGAAACCTATATGGGTTGATGCAATGATGGAGTAATACAAGTCCATTGTAAAGAAAAATGTTTGGGAAGTTGTCCCAAGACCAAAAAATAAATCAATTGTGGGTTCCAGATGGATCTTCAAGGTAAAGCATGCAACAGTCAAAAGCATAGGGTAGTATAAGGCCATATTTGTGGTCAAGGGATTCTCTCAAGTTGAGGGAATTGACTAAGAGAAGATCTTTTCTCCTGTAGCAAGGCATTCATCCGTTAGATTAATTCTTACACTTTCTATGCAGGGGGGTGGAATATCCACCGATGGATGTAAAAACAAAATTCCTCAATGGAGTTACTGAGGAGGAGGTGTACATCGAGCAACCAGAAGGCCTTGAGACCTTTGATCAAAAGTAACACGTGTGTAGGCTCAAGCAAGAATTGTATGGTCTCTAGAAAACATTGCGTGCTTGGTACACCAGGATCAACAACTATCTCACAGGGTTGGGCTTCACGAAAAGTGAAGCAGATGTAAACTTTTAACATATTGTGGTAGAGGGTAAATCGCTGATTATTGCCTTATATGTTGATGATTTAATTTTAACAGGTGATGAGAAGTTGATCAAATCTTGCAATGAGGACCTTGCAAGGGAATTTGAAATGAAGGACATGGGATTCATTCACTACTTCCTCGGTTTGGAAGTATGGCAAGGAGATGGGGATCTATTTGAATCTCAAGGCAAGTATGCAAATGAGATACTAAAGAAGTTCCTCATGGAGAGTAGCAAACCCATGGAGACTCCTCTAGCAACCAGTTGCATGAAAGGGGATGGCACTTCATGTGAGGAAGTGGAAGATACCATTTATCAAAAACTTGTGGGTTTGCTAATGTATCTCATGAACACATGACTAGATATGTGTTATGCAGTGAACTAGTTGAGCCAAGCTATGGTTAGGCCAACCAAATTATTTTGGAAGGAAGCTAAGAATGTTTTACAGTACCTCAGAGGCACTACCTAGTTTGGACTATGGTACATATGGACAGAGGGAGTGAAGCTATGTGGCTTCATAGATGCAGATTGGGTAGGGAGTCCATCAGAACGAAAGAGTACATTAGGTGGAATTTTTAGTGTTGAGTCCACAATATTTTCCTGGTACAATAGGAAGCAAATATCTATGGCACTCAACTCAACAGAAATAGAATACATCGCTACAGGTCAAGCAACATCTGAGGTGATCTGGATGAGAAATATACTTGTGGGATTGTTTGGTCAGATGATGGATTCAACTGTGATCTACTGTGATAATCAAAGTTGCATCAATCTCTCTAAAAACCTTGTATTTCATGATCGCTCCAGTCATATAGATATCCGGTATCACCATTTACGAGACTGTGTGCAAAGGTAGATAATGTTGCTAGATTACATTTTGACAGAGGAATATGATACTAACATTTTGAAAAAGGCCTTGTCAAGAGGAAAGTTCAAGTTCCAAAGGGGCAGGATAGGGGTGGTTGATAATCCCTTTCTCGCTAAGAGGGAGTGTAGAAAATGCAACAAGAAAATATCAGTTTGACATTCCCTTGGTCAAACTAGGGAAATTTTGAATTTCTGCATCAACATAAATCTTGGAGGTAGTTAATTGAGGTGACATGGCACTTGTCATTTAGTTAAATCAATTAATTCAATTTGTGGAAACTTGAGTTGAATTCAACATGAGTGATTGCTAATTTGTAGCAATCTGATTCAATTAAATTGAGTTATTGTCAGTTAAACTAGTTCCAATTGTTGGAGGAGCTAGTGGGAGGTTAGTTGTTTAAGTGTGACTTTAGTCAAACTTAGTTATCATCCAAATAACTAATTAATCAACCCAAAATAATTGTTGCATGCAAAGAATTTGATTTACCCAGTTGAGATGGAGATTCCAAGATAGTGTACTATCAGTTGTAGAATATTCCAATTTATATAGGTGGTGCATGCAATCGAAGATCCAACCTTATGGATTGGGCAATTAATTAAGGCAAAAATCCATAAATAATAGGGGCTAATTCCTCAAGGAACAATACAAGGAAATATGGTCTTCGAGTGCTTGAAATTTGGCTAAGTGTTGGCCAAAGTAAGTGAGTCAAGCAGAGAGATAAACTATACATTTGTAGGTTGTGCTCAGGCTTGAGCAAGCATATGTATTAAATCTCTATTCTTTGATTAATGAAATACATATAGGAGGGGTTTTGAGCAGTTTATTTCCCCTAGATAAATATTTGTGCATGTGTGATATTTCTTCTCGGATGTTTATGATTTGTGTTCTAGATTGTGAATTGAATTCCGTAGAGCAGTAGAGTAGCTTTGAGTCTTGTGATTTAGTAAAATTTTTGAGCAATTACAGATCTACACCATAATTTCTAAACATTTCACTCGCGACCGCCCACATCGGGTGGAAGTAAATCAATCCCTTAAATCATTTGTTGCACCTGTTGTGTTGACAAATCCCTTTCCTAATCAGGAGACTAACATGGTTGCTTGGGATCTTGTTTCCTCTTTTAACATAGTTATGATGTTTTCCTCCACCAAGCCAAAAAATGATGTTATGGTGGCAACTAGAAATAAGGACTATGGTAATGCGACTCCCTCAATTGGTCAGGTTAGTGATCAACATGCAAGTTCTACCCCATTTTCTTTAGATCCTACTCCAAATGCAATTCCTACTGAATTGACAATTAAACCTCCAAAGGGGGTTATTCATAAATCTGTGTTCAACCCTCATGTGAGAGCTGCACCAAATTATAATGTAGTTGAGGATCTGGCTCAAGCTCCTTCAACTATGTCAACCCTCAAGGTGTTGCAAAATTGTCCAGCCCAAAAGAAGGATTTACTTGCCACAATTGGAGTTGTTGATCCTTCGGATTTTAACCGTGTAGTCTTTAATCATGAGACTCATATGCCCAAACTTCCCGTGAAATTGACTTTCATGATTCAGATTGTGGTTAGAAGTAAGTCCATTCATCATAACATTATGGACAAAGGAGCTTCAACCTGTATCATGTCACTTTCTTGCTGGAAGGCCATTGTTTCTCCTCAATTAAATCAGTCACCAACTACTCTAAAGGTCTTCAATGGAAGAGGCTTCAAGCCTTATGGAATTTTGAGTTTGTTACAAGTTGAATTAGGTGGCAAGATAATGTCAGTAGAATTCAAAGTTATTAATGGATCGTTAGATTATAATATTCTACTAGGTCGTAGATGGGTATACACTATGGTTGTTGTCATTTCAACTTATTTCAGAATGATAACCTTCCCTCATAAAGGGGGCATAGTGGCCATTGATCAAGTTTCCTTCTTTGCCAATAATTCTAAAGTTACTGGAAGCATCCCTCTTGTGGGAGAAACCCCACATCCATATCAGCATGTTGGCTGGGTTTTCTTAAGGATTCTTCCCTTATGGGAACTTTTTCTTTTCCTACTCCTCTTCTTTATTCCCTTCCTGAAAAAGCAAACTTGATTTCCTACATCAACATGATATCTTCCTATGCTACTCCATATAATCATTCGATAGTACCAAATGCATCTAGTATTAATACCTTTGGTGATCCCATGCCGCTCAGTCCTATTGAGATTGAATATGAAGCCATCTATTCGACCTGTTCGACAAATTTTGATTTTTTCTCTTCGATCGATTGGGTTGATCATTCCTTAGATTATGGTACATCTTATGATCCTTTCTTCAGTACATTCACTTATGATGAAAGCATCATGATAATCACGATGTCAGACGATGCGTCGTGGGATGAGAATCATCATTGTTCCTCCTTGCTAGATTCCTCCAAGGATAATCTTAGTGATATCTGTTCACCCAATATCATTGAGATAACTGTGAATTCTGCATCTATCCACGATATTGATTCAGAGAAGAATTTGTTGAATATTGAAGAGACTATCCCACTTGATATTTCGATCAAACCCGAAATTGTTGAGAATGTACATATCGGTGCATCTTTCTCTCCCGATGAGATCAAGATCTACAAACCCCTTTTCCAAGAATTTCGAGATGTTTTCGCTTAGTCATATGAAGAGATTCCAGGTATAGATACAAACATTGTTGTACACAAAATCAGAGCATATCCTGATGCTAAACCAGTTCGACAATGCCTACGTATGGTCCATTTTAAGAAGGTTGTTGTTATTAAGGATGAGTTTGAAAACATTCTTCGTGATGGTTTCATCTACCCAGTACCTCTAATTGATTGGGTGTCAAATATTGTTGGTGTCATGAAGAAGCAAGGAAAAATCTGTGTGTGTATTGATTACCGGGTCATCAATCATGTTGAAAAATGTGCAACAAGAAATGTTAAATTTAGAATGTGCTAAAAATAGGACTCCTAAAAATAGCAGTTTGGCCAGTGAGGTCATTGGCCACCTTGGGTGAGAGGTGAAACTGCTAAAAATAGAAAGGTCTAAAAATAGCATCTCTGGGTCCCTTCGTATTTATAGCAGTCCCTAGTCTATCTATAGGAAGTAAAATTAATTTTGGTCTTAACAACAGTTTAAAATATTAATTAATTAATCTCCATGAGTTAATTACTTATGAAAAATTAAACTTGAAGTCTTTGTGAGATCATGCAATTATTTTCTCCCTTGATTTAGGAATTTATTCCTTGATTAAAGGAGATAAGGTTCAATTCTGTAATGAGAGAATCAGTTGACTTAGTTCTAACTAGTCAAGTCCAGTTAGATTATTTTAACAAGTTGTTAAAATAATAAAATATAGTTTGTTAATGGTTGCATGCATGTGACAACTATTATTTAAGATAACTGAGGATTCACTCATGGATAATTGGTGCATGTCAGTTCTGTCAGAGAACCCAGTTTGAGATCAGATGTGGGACAATGTACTATCAGATGCTTAACTATTTCTAGTAAGTAGTTTTTGCATGGTTGAGGAACTAGTGTTCTCAAGGAATATGTAGTTGGACCATTGGTTGTTTTTGGTATGTTGGAATTAATAGCATATGCTTTTGCTATTATTTCCTAAGCAAACTACGTAAGCACCATAGGGAAAGCCTATATAAACAAGGCTTGGGTGGTTCATGAGACATATCTTTATATCTTCATAGTTCATTGAGAACTGAATAGCTTGAGAGCCAATTGTTTTTGTATTGTGAAGAGGATTTCCACTTTATTGATAATACAATGTTGGGGTTCTATGCTAGTGCTTTCCCTAGTGATATATTCTGTGTTATGTGTGATTGATTTCTCTTGATCAGTTATGCATGTTTCTACTTGATGTTGCTCATGAATTCGATTATGCTTTCGCTTGATGTTTTGTAGAAGTAAAACAAGTATTATGCTTTAGGACATTGCATATATCGGTTTGTTCTACGGGTGAAATTTCTACATGGTATCAGAGCTAGCTGATTTGTAGAAAAATTCTACATGGTATTAGAGCACAGGTGATCAAGCAAGAACACTATACTAGCAGGAGAAATTCAAAGTTTATTATTCAGGATATAGATCTCAAGTTCTTATCACATCTATTTCATCGATGGCGTTCTATGGTTTGAGGCTTGAGTATGCCCTTGATGGCAGCTCAAACTATATAGCTTGGAAGGATTGCATGGAGGTAGTTTT
Organism: Pinus taeda; assembly: GCA_000404065.3. Lineage (NCBI taxonomy): Eukaryota > Viridiplantae > Streptophyta > Pinopsida > Pinales > Pinaceae > Pinus > Pinus taeda. The sequence continues at coordinate 114,760 of APFE030559225.1, forward strand.
GGATGATAATGGCCTTAAGGATTTCATTGATCAAGAAATCCCTAAGTCTACTGACAAGACTGAGCTGGTGGAATGGGGTAAGTGTGTGGCTAGAGCTAGGAGAATTCTCTTGGAGGGTGTTCAAGATCACATAGTCTCAAGCCTCCATGGGAAGGAGTCTCCGTTTGCAATGTGGAAAACATTGAAAGATTTATGTCAGAATAGTAGTGATCAAAGGAAGCTGGCACTGAAGGACAAACATTGAAAGATCAAGTGTGAAAGGGATGAGATGATCTCTATGTATCTAACCAAGCTCATCACATGCAGGGATGAGCTTGCAATTGTAGGGGTCGTGACATCGGGTGAGGATATGGTGAGTCTAGAATTCCTTGGCCTTCCTAAGAGCTGGCATAGCTACCAGGACTCAGTTAATGGAAGGGAGAAACTGTCAGATTGGGAATGACTATGGTCGGATTTGATGCAGGAGGAGATCAAGCGGAGCACTAGAGATAGTTCTTCATCCATGCATGATGAGGAGAACTATTCCTTAGCGAGTAAGGTGAAGAAGGGGAAGGAGAAGGTTTCTCTTTCTGAATCTAGTTCTTCCAATGATGGGAAGAAGGTTGACAAATCGAAAGTGCGATGTTGTCGTTGTCATGAGGTGGGCCATTATGCTGCAAATTGTCCACGGAGGAAATCCAAGAAGGGATTCGGGGAAGGATCTGAAGGTGAGGCACTTGCTTCAAAGTTTGAGTTGGATTTCACACTCTTTGCATGCATGGTGTCATCCATGGTGGGAAGTGGTTGGTTTCTTGACAGTGGAGCTTCTTTCCACATGACCGACGATAAGAGTTTGTTCAGTACTTTGGAGGAGAGATATCTCCATATACTCATAGCGATGGGTAATGATGAGAAGTATAGTGTCTCAGGTGTAGGCACAGTTATTTTTCAGAGAGAGCATGGATCTCACCTTACCTTGACCGATGTCAAGTATGTACCAGGACTGAAGAGAAACTTGGTGTCAATCGCGATGCTGGAAGATAGAGGCTATGATGTAGTCTTCAGTAAGGGAAAGGTTTTCCTAAGACACATCATCACCAGATAGGTGAAGCAGATTGGTTCATAGGTCAAGAACCTATATGCTCTTAAGGTTCAAGATGCATGCAAAGCCTTGAGCAACAAGGAAACTGATGGAGACTTGGTGGTTGAGAAGGAGGGTATATTACCTCTCAACATGTAGAGCCAGAAGAAGTCTCCGACGATTGTGGAGGAGCCACGATTGGTGCAACAGCTTCAGGAAGTTGTGGAGCTGCCACAACACGGGAAGCTAAGTGGAGATCGAGTAGAGACATCTACTCATGCAGAGACCTCCAGTAGGGGGAAACTTCGAGCAAAGTGGGCTGAGGGATCACATGTAGCCATACCTCCAAGTAGGAGGTGGGGCGATATAGAGTGATTGTCCTAAGGGGGAGGGGCAGGATCCTTGAGGTACCCAACCTCTTGGATGAGACCTTGCTACAGGAGCCCCGATCTGGAGTAGAAGGAACTGACCGATTGGGTAGAGACACATGTAGAAATGAGCGGAAAAGAGAGCGACAATGCAGGGAATCCCAGGACAACGCATAGCTAGCAGGCTGCAGCAATGCTAGAGGCACAAGTGTTTTGCACAGTGCTAGGTCGCACAGAGAGGTATGCAATGGTGCGAGATGCATGGAGATGTTGTAGTAGCGCAGATGTCAGAGAGGGAGCACTTGTCAACAACAGGTAGAGCTTCAGCATCAGAGTATGTTCCTAGCCCAACATAGTGGTCAGTTGGGAGTGTTTTTGTTGCAAGTGTTGTTGGAGCAAGTGAACCAGGTAGATGTGTTGCATGCAAAACATTCCAAAGTTATAGGATCGGGTTCGAGAGAAAGCCTTTCTTGTTGAGAGGGAGTGTTGAAAAATGTGCAATAAGAAATGTTAAATTTAGAATGTGCTAAAAATAGGACTCCTAAAAATAGCATGTCCAAAAATAGCAGTTTGGCTAGTGAGGTCATTGGCCACCTTGGGTGAGAGGTGAAACTGCTAAAAATAGAAAGTTCTAAAAATAGCATTTCTGGGTCCCTTCCTATTTATACCAGTCCCTAGTCTATCTATAGGAAGTAAAATTAATTTTGGTCTTAACAACAGTTTAAAATATTAGTTAATTAATCTCCATGAGTTAATTAATTATGAAAAATTAAACTTGAAGTCTTTGTGAGATCATGCAATTATTTTCTCCCTTGATTTAGGAATTTATCCCTTGATTAAAGG